>VUQK01039799.1:27606-52016 GCA_015106715.1 Bujurquina vittata
ATTATTCAATTAAATCATGTGGCTGTCGGATGGATGGATGGATGGATGGATGGATGGATGGATGGATGGATGGATGATCAATGCCACACAATTATCCTAATCATGCCACATGATTTAATTGAATAATGTAGATCTCACCACGCAGCCGACCTAGGAAGATGTCTGCCATTTCTTCATTCTGGGTCTGTTGGAACTCTTTTTCTGTTAACAAATTATTTATTACTAATTTGTTAGTGCATCACCAACAAGTCAAAACTCCAGAGTCTTAATAAAATATTATTCAGCTGCATTCATGCCCACACACTCCTGGGATGTGGTGTAATCAGGCAAAATAAATAAAAGGCACTTTTGCGTGTGTGCTGCGGGATTGCAGGATCCTGAAATCTCAAATGTTCCAGAGGGATCCGATGACTCAGCCAGGACGCTGCTGAAGACGACTGACCTTTTCTACTGAGTCAGTGGAAGTGAAATGAAGCAGTTTTTCACAAGACTTTCTCTAGATGACAGACTGTGTCACAATAAAAAAAAAATCATTTACCTTGTACATATAGTCAGGCTTTGAACAGTGCTCAGAATCTGCAGCTTGAAAACTGATGTCACATTCTCAGCTGTTGCGCTGATAGTGACCAGCTCGATGTTTGTACTGCTGCTTTACGTTGCACAATCTGTTGTGCTCAGCATGACGGTGTCATGAACAGTGTCATTGCTGGTCAGGTCAGCAAAACTGCCTCTAAAACAGTCAAAACTTATGAATGGGTTTTTTTTTTACTATTGATGTTAAATCAGTGTTCTTTGCATAGACTGAAAACGGGCTAATCTGAAGATTTTGACACAAAGTTTTCCTGCTTTTATTTTTTGCTAAGGATGAATTTTTTTCATGTCCCTGAACATGATTTTTTTTTAATCTGTTCACTCTCATATGTATTGATTCATGTCCATAGACAAAAACTAAAAAAAAAAATTCAATCATTTCCTCTTTAAACAGGAAAAACAAAAACATATTTGGCGGTTGGGGCGGTTTGTGCTGGAATGAATTTTGTCACTTACATCAGAGACCCAAGTTCAACTCATACATAGCACAGATTCTCACACATCATATTTTATGTTTTGTAGTTTTCTAATATATCTTGAATGTGGACGTATTGTAAAATGTGCCACTTGCTCCTATGCTGCAAACACATGATTAGCATCTGGGGTTCCTTTCTAACTTACTAATGAATGTGACTGCTTAGCCCCTCTGCCACAGTTAGCGTCAGTGGAGCTGGAAGAGATGTCCTGGCTACACCGACTGTGCTTCATAGGACAGACCACAGGGGACAGAATGATAATAGCGGATATGATCGCACTATGTCTGTCTCCAGTGGACAGATGAGGTTGTAAGGCTGCAGTGTACTCCTCTCATCACTAAAATAAATCCACTGCTGACAGTTCAGTGGTGAAAGCACCATCAGACCTGATCTATAAAGAGTTGGAAAGAAGCGATAGCCCTGTCAGTCATGTGACTGATACCCCACTCTGCGTTTAATCAATAGTTATTATTCATCTCTGGCTCTCTTCCACAGTGTGCTGTTTTTCCTGCCCCCCCCGAATAAAATTATGTCCTGATGGCTGCCCCTCCCTGAGCCTGGTTCTGCTGGAGGTTTCTTCCTGTAAAAAGGGAGTTTTTCCTTCCCACTGTCGCCAAGTGCTTGCTCATAGGGGGTCATTTTGACTGTAGGGTCTTTACCTTACAACACAAAGCTGCTTGAGGCGACTGAATGACTTGTGGAGGCAGAAAGCTGAAGGCAAATATTATATTTAACTGCACAAAAAGAGTGAAGGCAGCACATGGCGTAAAACGTGTATGACAAAGGGCCGTGACGACCTCAGACTGACATTGAAGACACTGTGAAAAATGAGTTCTTTAAACCCACGTTGAGAGATGCGAGTTTGTGTTGTGTGAATGTCAAACAGGTGCCTGCTGAACTGAAAACGTGCCGCTCACCTTCGCTGATCAAACCCTGTCAGAAATGTGATGATGGTGTTCAGTGTTTGGCTTTTAAGCAGGCGGTACAAAGCAGCAATTTCACAGCATTTCTCCGAACGAGATGCTTGAGATTGCTTTCATGCTCACAGTTTGTCTTTGATGTATATTTCATATCAAAGAGCTCTGAACTCTTTCCTATACCGTACTTGAGTTATTCCAAGGATAAGTACACGGTCTTCGGCATTCTCTTTCAAATTAAAAGGAGAGACGGGCTTTTATGTAGCTCAGTTCTATTTTAAAGACATACACAAAGTAATAAATAACTGTGGTTACAACAACAAGCCATGAATCAAGTTCCTCACATGAAACAATCTTCCATGTTCACCTAAATAAGCCATACTTTGTACTATTTGCACACTAAACTGCAAACCTTTTTTGTCTTGTTTGTGTAACAATTTCTTTTAGGGTATACTCACAGTAGACACATGATGCTCATAACATCGTATAAGGAGGCGCTGGTTCCTGTTTAACTATTGCTGTGTACTGCTTTGAATCATAATTATTGACTAATCAGAGATAAGCCTCTTTCAGAACATTAACACTGCTAATTAAGAAAAGGAGGAAAAAAATTCCTAAAGGCTACAATGTGGAAAATGATACACTGATAGGTCCACCTGTGTGATTACAGCTTCACCGCTGAATGATGATCCTGAGGACTGACAGGCTTCTGGCTGAGGAAGTCAACAGCACTTCATGAGTGTCTAACAGGTACTTACTGTACCCAGTCTGGCTAACAAGGGGCACAACAAACCTAATCAAGAAGGATCCCCAAAAGTATGGGACAGCCAGGACTACCAGCCCATTACCTGCTGCTGCACAACATGAAAGTTCCTCTCAGGCATCATAACAGCTAAGGTGAGGAAGTACAAGTCAACACATGAGTGCACCTATGGGGCCATTGGTCAAAGCAGCAGCTCCTGGATTGACTACAAGTCTACGATTCAGTGTCCCACAGATGGAAACTAGAGTGCTCAGTGGACCGATAACCATTATCACCAATGTCACTGTGGACTTCATCTGTGGAGACCAACTCCAAGGCGAGTCACCATCGAGTGTGAAACATACCGAGGCGATGCACTGTCCCCAATGCTGTTCTGCATAAACCTCAACCGTCCCAGGCAGCTAATCACACACAGATATACATATTATGGATTCAACAGCGGAACGACGATAAGCCAACTACTGTAGATCAGTAACATCAAGCTATGTGCTTGATGCTTGATGGAGGACGAGGACTGATGAGTGTCAGAGCCACGATCCAGGATCAAACAAGCATCTGTGAATATATCACAACTAAGCTGATATAAGAGTGTGTAAGGAGCAAGAGGAGGAAGTATGAAGCCCCTCCGTGGATCTACCATCAACACATGGTAGCTCCACATGCCTGACATCAAGAAATGGCACCAGTGGCTAGGAAAGGCAGGACCTAAGGAGAGCATGGAGGCTCCTTAAAAAGAGGTCCTAAGCCGCAGAGCTGTAGAGACAGGAGTCTACCACAGCTGACTGGACCCGAGCTGCAGACTGTGCAAAGGCGACCTGGAGACTGTCCAGCTGTTAACAGCAGCTATGGTTTCTGTTTTTACTTTACTTAAATGTTTGTATGTTTGTGTGTTCTTGTTAGTGGTTGAGACACATCAGAACTGTAGACTACGGTGGCCCAGAGGTGTCAGGCCAAAGTAGACAGGTCATATATTACCCACGAAGCTCATGGAAGAGCATGTAGAAGAGCTGAGAGCTAAGCTAATAGCTGCACTGAGCTAGCAAATTCCGAAAAAGTGAATAATGTGAATATAATTTGCAGGTGATTCATCAGAGAGTGCCTTGACGTGAAGATTACTCTGTAAGGTAAGACCTTATGTTATCAAGTTATGCAGATTAAGCTACACAGTGGGAACCAAAGCCCAGCAAGAGCACCCCCAGTTGGTTGTGGTATTCAGTGTGAGGATCAGGGGCGCGCACAGGGAGCACAGGGGCACCTAATCAGCACCATGCCGCTGTTATTGATCATACCATATGCACAGTTGTGAAATACAGAAAAGGCTGACCAATAATTTCCCTGCATCGCCATGGCGCCCCCCCCCTTGCGCGGTGCCCTCGTGTATTGCATATAGCGCGCATACCCACTCTTTGCGCCACTGGTGAAGATTATGTGACGTGATGTTTTTTGGAAAACTGCGATAAATAAATTACGAGAACAACAGTGATTATTATGCATAAACACAGATCGTGAAATATTCCCGCTGCCTTCAGGCCAGAGGAAATTAACGGAAGGTATGTTGTATAATTCATCTGCTGCCATCTTGTCTAAATCTCAAGCACATGAAAATGAATCACCTCCTGTTTTTCTGCAGTATCTCGTGCTGCAAACACTGATGGCCCGGCCTGCTCTTTCTATTTCTGACATCATGTGAACACCACATCCCACGCACTGTGCCCTGAGACCAGTGGAGATCCAGACTGAGAACGAATGTGACATAATAGGACTTAATGGCCGCGGCCCACTCTGATGCTACCCAGGCAACACTGCTTCTCCCGGTTATCGTCTTCTTTTCATTTCACTGGCCTGTTCCGACCTCGTCTGCGATGAATGTTATTTTGTGTGTAGTCTGTCTCTCGAGTAGCTAAAATGGAACCCTCTGTTCTCAGCTGCTATGACTGTAGGGGGGTTCAGAGGAAATCCCACCTCCACTTTCTAGATTTTTGTATCTCTCTGGGATGCACAAATCATCAGCATGAGAGCCTCCTCAGTTAACAAGACAAGTGAGCTTGTGTAGATTGGATGTGGATGATTGCACGTGCTGCTGAGTGAGATCAATATGCAGCCTGTGAGTCATCAGCCACCGAGCTCTTGGGGCCAAAGGGCCTTGCTGAGAATCTGGATGAGCAGACAGAAAAGAAGAGAATCTGTCAATTCTGCTCGTAAAGGAATTGGATAACTTATGGTCCTGTTAGAGCTGCTGAATGAAAACAGATCAGCCTCTAAATGGTCCACAACTCAGAGGAACAATATAAGTGTTTAATGTGCATGACGCTTTTATTTAAAGGAGCCCAGCGTTGTCGGTGTTGGTGTCAAAAAAAAGCATTCCTTTGAAAGTGGTCAGGTAGAAGGACTAGGCTGAAATGAGTGGGAAAGTCAATGTCCAAGAAAGACCACTAAAGTCTGGCTCCTTGGAAGCAAAATTAAAATTGAAACAAGAGCAGGTGCCAATGCTGAGCTGTGACCTTTACCTTTAGGTCAAGGTCGCCGAGATTCAAGCTCATCAAAGATTTTTAGTAGATGTGTCTATGGTGTGAACTTGGACATCCTAGGTCACATCGTTCTCGAGTTATGGCCTACGGTAAAGTTTTAGTGGAAGGTCAATGGTATGACAATCCCATAACTTATTCTTCAAACAGCCAAACTAAAAAGGAGACTTCCTGTAAAACTGCCTCACCAAAACCTTTTTAAGCTTCAGCTCAGTGTTCCTGCTCAGGAACTCTGTAATAACTGCAAACACTTTTCTGCATATTAAAATTAAAACCATCCCCTTGGAGTCAAAAAGGTGTTTGCAGTTGTTTTTTTAAAATCGGAACTTGTGATTCCTTTTAGTTTTGTCACTAAGCTGTCAAATCCCAACTCCAGCACAGAGATGTGAGGCTGACGAGGCCTCACCGATCTGGGAGAAAAACCCCTGTGAGGGGCACTCTGTCTTCGCTCCAAGTGTCAAACCCTATTTATGCACAAACCGTGTTCATTCTTCCTGGGACAAAATTCCCCATGCGCACCATTTGTGTTAATAAGACCTGGATTCATTAAAGTCACCAACAGAGGAAAACAATGAAAGATGTAAAAATAGATTTACCCAGCTCTGTTAAACATTTTCCTGCGATGCCACTGCGGATCGTACAGTGCGTCCTTTGAGAAGAGGAAGCTTTTGATATCACTACTATCGATGCTCTGTGTTCTCACCGCAGTTCTCTCCAGCTCGTCTGACAAGTGCAAGCCTAACATTTGCCTCATTAAAAGTGTTCCCACAGGGGCCGATTGTCAGTCATCTCCACCTGTTGTACTCAGACTAACCCCCTGCAGATGTTGCTTTCTGTGTACTTGACAGTGCATGGGATTATGGGAACGCACACTTCTAAAACACTAATTCCCTACTTCCTGTGTATACCCGTGAAGCAGCCTGTTATCTCTGCCTCTCATTGTCTGGTTCCTGCTCTCCTTATTCTCTGAGAAGAAAGGGAACCCTGAATTGTGGGTGGATGGATGGATGGATGGATGGAGTCCTCTTCTGCCCTCAGCCTGAGACCTGAGATGTAGCATGTGAACACGAGTCCAGTGGCAGTGGGCTTTACTCCGCTGTATCTGACATTTTGCTTGGTGATGTAAAGCTTGGATGCAGGTGCTCAGCCACTGAAACTCATTCCATGAAGTATTCCCTGAAAATCCCCTCCAGTCTGATAATATCTTAATAACATTTACTTTAATGGATTACACAGCAGTGGAGAATATGTTTTACTACAGCAGACGTCTTTCTGAAAATGCTGTGACTAAGTTCAAGGATATAATTGCTCCACTGTTATCTCCTTCAGTGCCAACACTACAGCTACCTTAAGCCTAAACTAGTTATTTAGACTCTTTCTCTCCAACTGACTTAACCTCCATAGTTACTTCCTCCAAACCACCGTGTTTGTTAGACCCATTCCTTCAAGACTGCTCAAGTCCTTCCATTAATTAATGCTTCAATCTCAAATATGATCAATCTGTCTTTATTATTTGGTTGTGCGGCAGCGCTTCTCAGTGAGGCTGCACTGCCACAGATCACTTGTCTCCTTGATGAGTGTTCTGGAACCTAATTTCCCTGACGGGACCTTCGCCAAAGGATCAATGAAGTTAAGTTAATTCAATGTACCACAGGATTTTTAAGGTGGCAGTAATGAATCCATTACCTAAAAAAGGCTTCACTTCAAATTTAAAATCCTTCTCCTCACGTACAAGGCTTTGAATAATCAGGTCCCATCTTATCTTAAAGACCTCATAGTACCGTATCACCCCAATAGAGCACTTCGCTCTCAGACTGCTGGATTACTTGCTGTTCCTAGGATACGTAAGAGTAGAATGGGAGGCAGAGCCTTCAGCTTTCAGGCCCCTCTTCTGTGGAACCAGCTCCCAGTTTGGGTTCAGGAGACAGACACCCTCTCTGTTTTTAAGATCAGCTCTCTTCCCACATCAGGAGCAACTCGGGGTTCAATTTCTTTTCTTTCTGCTCTCAGCAGAGACGGTCCCATCCTCCTCTCTCTCCTGCCCTCCACCATCTTCCCTGCTTGCTGTGAATGCCTCTCTTACAAACAAGAATCAACATTGCTCTGGCAAACAGGGCCCCGAACACCACTGATCATCTTTTCTCCACTATGAGATCGTAGAAAGGGGAGCCCGCTTGTCCTAGTGGAACAGAGCCGGTCGGCTACGTCGTTGACTCGTGGAGCATGTGGACACCCGTGTCGGTTGAAGACGTGAAAGACGTATACATATTCGGCTTTTTGGTAACGGGATCTCTTCTGTCCAGGCTTGGAGGATACCTGATTTACCGGGAAATTAAGAGAAGCTGGGCAGCATTCGGCACCTGGCGACACTGCACGACCAGATGGACGGGCTGTGCAGAACCGTACAGACTCAAACTGCCTGTTGGACCTGAGCCACAAGCTGGATGCATAGTCCGTGCTCGCAGGTGCAAACTGTTCAGGTGGCGAGCTAGGCCCTAGCCCCACACGTGCGTAATGTGTGAGTTAGAGAGGCAGTACAGAGGAAACAAGTGGTTCCTTTTTTTCAGTTCACCCTCTCCATATCCACACCCACAATTAAAATGATCCGCATGCACGCTAACACATATTTTCCTTTGCTTGTGAATACCTGAAAAAGTGTAAAAGCACGGTGGAAATGTGTAACCAACAAAGGCATTTTATCCCAAGCAACACACTGCTAAATAGACTGCTTCGTGCATAATGCTTTTCTACTCCGCCTGAGCCCTCAAAGCACTTTAGGCTTCACTCATGCAGTACTTTTTACTACATGTCTACACTCTGATGAACACACCGGGGGCATCTCAGTGTCCAAAAACGGGTCTGCATCAAATTTTAGGGACTGAAGCAAACTGCTGATACTTCATGCTTGTTTCAGTGCTTGCAGAGGGATAGTTATGTAACCCTGTTCAGCAGTGCAGCTGTTAGGATGCTCTGTGCTGGGCTGTGTTGACCCTGTGTTGCATCAGGTGTGGGGGATGAAAAACATTCAGCTCATTTGCTCAACACTCAAATAAATCAGGGACCTAACATTACTCAAGGAGATTCTCCTCCAGACTTGCGCTCTTTGTGTTGGGAGATAAAAGCTCCTTGTGGAGCAATTAATGTGCGGCTGTTGTCACAGTGACACACGGATCATATTTGTGGGGCAGGAAGGTGTCTCGTTGAGTATGGGTAACACACTTTTATCACGCTGCATTGCATACACACACTGCATGAAATGAATTGACAGACGAATCTTTACAGCTTTTCATTTACCTTTCGCCCTTTTCAATCATTGGGCAATTATTTAAGATGAAATGGAAATACTTTCGCTGGAAGTCATCTGCTGTGGCAGGGCGGGGGTGAGGGGAGAGAGAGAGAGGACATAATGCACAAAGAGAGCCAGAGTTTAAGGTTTGTGAAGTCCCCCTTTGAAGCCTTGAGATGAGTCTCCCTCTCCCCGAGTGTCTGCAGCTACACACACCAAACGTTTAAATGATGCGTTAACCATTTCTAAATCAATGATTCCATCACGTGCAAAGCAGTTATTTAGGAGCTGTAAATGGTTCATGCTAGCATTTAGCATGAGCAGTAGATGCTGAAGAAAGATGAGCTAAAGTTGTGCATAAAAAAAGGGCACAAAGTAATTCTCAGTCACTGGAGCTGTTAACAAATCGCACAGGAGGAAGCAGTGTATTTGACAGGAACTATTGTCAGCTGTGCACACACACACACACACACACAGTACTTCAGTCCTTTCATGAGGCTGCTCTACATTAGGACAAATATAGAACACCCGGAGGCTTTTTGCATGCTTTGCTAATATCATATACACATGAGCACATGGAGGTGAAAATAGGTCCTCCCTTCAGTGCAGGGCACAGTGGACAGAGCAGCCTGCAGCCATCTGCACACGAAACACAAATGCAGAGCTGGGCTGTGTGTGTGCACGTATCTAAAAGGAATTTCCTCACCACTCCATCTACTTCCTCTAAAAACAAATCACTTATGAACAGTCTCTGTTTTATTTAAAGAATCCTTGTTAATAGGATTAAGTGTGTAATGATAATCTAGTCAGTGGCAGCATGTACAGCCAGAACGCAGGGAGAGAGCAATATTCAGATGGGATATCCCGCTCTTACTCTTTGAATACAATTAATAATTCGATTTTATTTAAAGTGGGTATAGAAAGTATTCAGAAAAATTTTCACTCTTTGCTTCATTGCAGCCATTTACTAAAATCCAAAAAGGTCATTTTATTGCTCTTTTATCACATGGTCATATTTAACTCACGTTGTCCATTTCTTCTGATCCTCCTTGAGATGGTTCTGCTCCTTCATTGGAGTCCAGCTGTGTGTAATTAAACTGATTGGACTTGATTAGGAAAGGCACACACCTGTCTATAAAAGAGCTCACAGCGCACAGAGAATCATGAGGCCGAAGGAACTGTCCAAGGAGCTCAGAGACTGAACTGTGGCAAGGCACAGATCTGACCAAGGTTCCTCAGAGCTCAGTGGCCCCCATAATCCTTCAATGGAAGAAGTTTGGGACGAGCGGAACTCTTCCTAGACCCTGGACGTCCAGCCAAACTCAGCAATGGTGGGAGAAGAGCCTTGGTGAGAGAGGTAAAGAAGAAGAAGAAGCTCCAGAGATGCAGTAGGGAGATGGGAGAAAGCTCCACAAAGTCAGCTATCACTGCAGCTCCACCAGTCGGGCTTTATGGCAGAGCGGCCCGATGGAAGCCTCTCCTCAGACGTATGAAAGCAGAAAATGTCGAAGAGTCAAGAAGAAAAAAAAAATCTTTGGACAAAAGAAACCAAGATTAAATTTGATAGATGAGAAGAAAAAAAACAAACCACGAGAGTCCGGATAAGGAAAGGAGCACCTGATGATCCGAGGCCCGTCAGTCAAACAGTGGAGCCATACATGGGCATGCATGGCTGCCAGACAACTACAGTTTCAGATAAACTGCTACTCTGTGACATTTATGAGGATATAATGATAATAGGATCACGACCTGATGTATGAAAAACCAAGCATTCAGCTAAGACGCATTTAGTTTTGGAGTAAAAGGCTGAGTAGCAGTTTAGAGTCCTGGATCCTGACGGTCCTGCTACTTCAGTGCTCTTATCTGAATCTGAACATCCTCGGTCACATCGTTCTCCAATCATTGTGTTCACAAAGTTGAAAGTTGGCTGCGGGGTGACAATAACACCCCATCAGCATTTTTAGGCTGAGGGGTAAAAACAAAAAAAAATCAGTCAGGAGGGAAATTCAGCGGGAGCACGACCTTTGACCTCCACCTGCTAAACCCTTCCTGCTCTGGAGGTCGTCTTGCTGCTCCTTCTTCACACTCGCTCAGTCGCTCCTCTGTACCCGCCGTTGCAGTTACAACAGCTCCGAATGTGAAGTGATAATCGCGCCACGCACTCTGGAAACGTTTTCTTCGTTCCAATCAATAATGCTGTTATGAAAGAAGAACAACAGCTGGTAAAGTGTTGAACACGGCAGCTCTGTAGGACACGCTGACACCAGGAAAGACAAAATATGGGTTACAGTGTACAAAGAGCAACCAACGTACAAGTGTCACATCACTCTTTATTGCCATGTCAATATTGTAAATCATTCTCATTGCAAATTATTTCTCACAATCACAAAATCAAACGCGCCTCAGTATAAAGCAGTCAGCCACAGCTGGAACAGCTGCAGCTCGCGCAGACGTGTAAACTTTGAGTTCAGAGACTCCGGTAAAGCTTTAAGGCTTCTGGGTGAGAGACTTAAAGGCAGGTCAACAGTGTCATCTGCAGCCACATGAATCGGATTCATCACCTGATGTTTAATCTTTGTTTTTGGTGTACAGCTCTGGCAGGAAGCTCTCCTCCACACCGACTCGCAGTCACAGTTGTGCTGTATGACTCGCATTTTCAGCTTCAATAAGTCATCTTATCAGCCGCTGTAGCTGATCAGGCCCAAAAGACAATGCAGACTTACATGTTTCTATCAACATGACGTTTCACTGCTGTGTCTGACGCAGTGGAGACAGCAGCTGTGCGCAGGCGGCTTCGTCAGAGCCCAGAATGAAACATTTTAGAAGAATGCTCATTAATAAATGTGCAATTAGTTCAGCAAACTTTAGCTTTTTAGCCATTTTTGTTTTTACTGGTAATGACATGATAATTAATGATGCTCAGAAACCGCTTAAGAGTTTGTAAAACGACTGTGAAACTTTTTTGGATGCAAAGTTGCATGTGGTGGATGCACATCCTAATCGCTAGCAGGTCAGGGACATCTGAGGGCTAGAAAAAGCTTTTTAAAAGCGTCTGCTGCTTTTCTCACTGCTGAATGTGCTTATGCACCCAAACCACTTTGTTAGGTTTCAGGAAAAAGATCGCAGCGCTCAAAAACACCTTCAGTGCGTCCATGAGACTCAGGATCGACTCTGATGTCTGGTTTGATGGACAAAAGGTTTGCTGCAAAACACCAGCACCAAACACACAACACGTGTATTATTGTCTGTCAGCTGTAATATTATTATGACAATTTAGAAGTTATAAAATGCTTACTGTTATTGTTGAACTAATGGCGGTTACTGAAACGCTGAAATACTAAATATCCATGTACCATTTATTACCACAGCTATTAGAGAGTGTTACCTTGGGGGCTAAGCTACTTCAACTTGTTGTCATGGTAACATTACTGCGAGTGAGCAGGATTTTGTAAGGCAGCACAGACAGCTTCACCTCTGTCCACCACTCCATCCTCTCTGCATCTCTGAGCCAGCAGCTCTGCTCTGAGGCGTCGCGTGTAATAGAAGAAGCATTGCTTAAAATTCCTCCCATTAGTAAAGTTTAACTTTATTAATTGAACATTTCAAAGAAGGCCGCCTGAAGGCTTCATTTGTTCCTCTAAAATGAGGGATGATGATGATGCTTCGTACCGAGGAGGGCTCCCCTGAAACAGCTGCTGTTCACTCACATCGACGCTTTTATAGTGTCACACTTACAAATGTAGAAAAAAGAACAAGGCAGCACAAAAATAAAGTAGGAAGAGAAGGATCTGACCAATCAACAGCACAGCCGCATGCAGGCGTTTGGACCACAGTGTTGGTTTATTGATGAGCGATCGTCACTGGAATGGTGAGACTGGAATCTTTGGCCACAGAGACGGAAAGCAGACCGGAAACCTGCAGCGCCTGCATGCAGGTGGGCGGTGCCTCCAAGTCTGCGTGTAGTTGAAGGTTTTGGTGGACAGACCACAGCGTGCTTCCTGTGGGTTTGGGGGGGTGGGGTGGGGTGGGGAGGTTAACATGTTTTAAGCGTCATCTTCCTGGTCTCTCTGCTCGCTGGACTCTGCTCTCTGAGACAGGAGGAACGATTCCCACGCCGCCAGACACTGGAAGAAAGGCCAAAGTCATCAGTCTTTTCCTTTATTAATCATTAATAAATATTAATTACTTTGTGAGGTAAACTGTAAAAACAGTAGTTGGCTAAACGAGCACGTGTGACTGCTGCATGCAAAGCACTTTGTGCACAACGGACTCAGTCAAAGCAGCAACAATGTGCAGCGTTAGCATGGAGCGTTAGCAGCATGCTCCCAAGGTCTTCATCCGAGCTTCATCCGGGAGCTTCCGGACCCCCGGAGCTCAGTGCTGACGCTGAAAATCTGCCAAGATGGCAGCCGGCAGTGAGCCTTCAATCAGAGCCTCATGCAAACAAATGGGTGACATCACAAACAGCTGCACGACATCATTCTTTTTACCATTTCTGATGAAACATGGAACTCCAATCTATCCCGCTCTTACTCTTTGAATACATTTATTATTCCACAGTTAAAAGCTAAATGCTTATTATTTATATTTGATTTGCTGCAGCTGCAGTGGCAGCTCTGAACAAAGGGTCTGGTTGTGCAGTCGCGCCTTCATTTACCAACAGAAGATCAAATCGCAGTGGAGTTAAAGCATCGCCTGGTGCCAGGAAGTTTCATCAGCAGGGTTCGTATCGGTTCTATCAGATGTAAAACCGTGCTCTCAAAGTGTCTGAGGAGCCAAACTTCGCCCACTTCCTCCTCTGATTTGCCTCTTCTTTCGTCTCTCGCCATCTCATCAGCGCAGGGACATTATTACACGGACAGAGGCACAGAAAGTCCAATTGTGTGTGTGTACAGGGGTTGCAGAGGACTCGACAAAGCGAATCAGCCTTTATGGCTTCAGAAAGCAGTTATCCTGATAGCAGGAGAGGAAGCCGTGCAGCCACAAAGTGAAAATGACAAGCACACAGCACCAAGGACAGACACATTCAAAGGCCCTCTGAAAGCCCAGGTTCCACTCTGTCAGCGCACATCAATAAAGTGAAGTCAGTTTTTCCAAGGTAATAGCAGTTTGTTTAGAGGCAGCAATAAGTCAGCGCCTCGGCCTGTCAGCTCTCTATTCAACAGCCAATTTCTCCTGCTAGCGCCGCGCCACTGCAGCATGGCCATAGACACTCATTTAGGAGGCACATTGATCAATAACAAGCAACTGGACTAATACTTATATAGCCCCTTTCTACTCAATCTGAACACTCGCAGCACTTTCTGCTACAGGTCGCATTCACACAATCACATCCAGTGCTTTCATGTGTGCGTGAGCACTTTTTAATCACACACACAGCGTTCAGGATACTCGGACACATGAACCCGAGGAGTCCATGTGTCCGAGTAACATTTCGGTTGGTAGAAGATCTGCTCTACCTCCTGAAGGATGTCTCCCATCCAAGTAGTAACCAGGCTCGACCCTGCTCAGCTTGTGAGATCAGGTTTGCCGAGGGCGGCTCGGCCAAACCTCCGTAAACAACATGAACCACAATGGGAAGAAGTAGAAACCGGTTCTTACAGAATGCCCGTTTACTCATCAGCTGACCTCAATAAACATAACTTTAAACTTCAGTCCGATTCTGACACACAATAAAAACCTCAAAAATACAAAACCACTGCAGTGAAGTTAACATTACGCACTTCCAGCAGTACTGAAAGTGTACCATAAGTACTCCACGCTTAGGAGGACAATGATGCCGTTTCCTATAATTTTCTTACAGCCAACAAATCTCGTGAAAACCCTGCAAGCAACTACAAACTGATCAATGTAACCAGCACTGGCTGCGTCCAAACATCTGTGTCTGTGTTAGAGAGCTACAGATACTTGGACTTATCCTTCACTGACCGCTTTATGCTTCTAATGCTTGAAACCGTTTAAGTAGAGCATGTGATTTCACTTGTTTTCTCTGCAGTAACACGTTCAATCCGATGAAACATCTTTGTTGATGGAGACACAAGGCAGAGGGCTTCTAACACAGCTGACTCAGACGCTCCAGGAGAGCACTAAACCTGTGCAGGATTTCACAGGCTGTCGACTCAGCACATCCTTAAAGAAGACTACCCACAAGGTTCACACACACATTAATACAAACTCCATTCTGAAAATGCTGCAGTGCTGTTTTAAATGTAAATCGAACCAGAATGCAGTGAAGTCTCACTTTGGTCACAACAGGACACAGAAAACGTATCTAATGTTTAAACAGAGAAAATGTACCGTTTTAAGAAAACTTTTTTTACCACTAATTTTAACTGGGAACTGGTCAGTAAAGACTTCAAATACAACTTGTGGCTCAATCTCAGGATAATATTGCATGACGTAATATTGGGAAGGCTTTGAATATCTCATGATTTACAGTCTATAACATCATGAAAGAATCCAGAGAAATCTGGAGAGAGGAAAGCTGAAAATCATTACGGGACGCCCGTCACCTCCGTGCCCTCGGATGGCATTAAAAACAGGTTTGATTCCATCGTGGAAATCTGTGCATGGGCTCAAGCGCACTTCCACAAATCACCATCCATAAATCCAGGTTCAACTTCTGTCATGCAATGAAGACGCCATATGTGAACGTGATCCAGAACCACCACCGTCTTCTCTGGGCCAAGGGGAAAACTGTTCTGTGGTCATGAATCGGAATCTGAAATTCTTCCTGGAAAACATGTCCACTGCATCCTCCAGACTAAAGAGAGGGAACACCCAGCTTGTTGTCAGCTGTTATCTGGAAAACCGCCATCAGTGCTGAAAGTGCATGAAGGTTTCAGAGCGGCGTGTGCTCCATCCTGAGATCATGTCCTTTCAGGGAACTCCTTGCATATTTCAGCAATACAGACACTAGACCTCCTTCTGCATCTGTCCCAACAGCATGGCTTTGCAGGAAAAGAGTCCAGGAGCTGAACCAGACCGTTCAACAGCTGGAAACATCTGGTGCAGCATGAAACAAAGCCCAGCAATTCTTATTCTCATTCGACTAAGTAAAACAACTGTCATTACTTCAAGAAATGAAGGTCAGTCAATCTGAAAGATTTCAAGAACTCTGAAAAGTCTGAAAGCATGAGTCAAGGAACGGACATCAGTGGAAATCTGTCCTTTGGTCTGATGAGTCCAAATGAGAGATTTTTGGTTCCACACATCATGTCTTTGTAAGATGCAGAAATGGTGAGCTGATGGCTCCTACATGTGTAGTTCCCACTGTGAAGTATGGAGGAGGGTGGTATGGGGGTGCTTTGCTGGTGACACTGTTGGGGATTTATTCCAAATCCAAGGCACACTTAGCCATCATGGCACCCACAGCATCCGGCAGCAACATGCCATCTGGCTTATACTTAGTGGGACCGTCATTTGTTTTTCAGCTACCCCAAACACACCTTCAGGCTGTGTGAGGGCTTTTTGACCAAGAAAGAGGGTGATGGAGGTGCAGCAGATGACCTGGCCTCTACAATCAAAGCAACTGAGATGGTTTGGGATGAGTTGGAGTGAAGAGTGAAGGAAAAGCACCTCTGGGAACTCCTTCAAGAGTGTTGGAAAGCTGTAATCAAAGCAGGAGGAGCCGACTCTGAAGAACCTAAAATCTAAAGCTTTTTTGGTTTACCACTGAAGTTTACTACGTGATTCCTCATGTGTTCCTCCACAGTTCAGTATTAATTTACAGTGTAGGAAAAACCTTTGGCTGGTACTGTATATTACTACATCCTTTGCATCCATTAGGCCACAGTTTTGATACAGATTTTAAATCTTTTCAAGCCATTTAAGAAATGTAACTGTGATCTGGTCATCATGGGGCAAAACACCGGTGACAGCACTGTGACGTCTCACGTTAGCTATGAGTCCCTGCAGTATTTTCATTGTGTCACATTATGAGTCATAGGCTGTACTATTTATGGCCATGAGTCATCCCTGTTAGACAATGCTCAGCCAATCAGAAGTTGGTTTCACAGGCTAATCAACAAGGCTGCAGAACTGATGTTACTAACAGGTCGACCTTCTCCATTTTAGTCAATAATGGTCAAGTAGGTATAGCCAATCACACAGCACAGTATGATCACATGATTAGGCTAAAACAATCGTGCACGAGAAAGAGGCTGCATAACATTAGCATATATTATCATAGCATTAGCAGAAATGTAGTGCGCAAACCTTGATGGGACTGAAGTGTATACTGTCTTCCTGAGACAGACACTTGTGGTAACTGGATGAACTAAATCATATTCTGATGACACAATTTTGAGCCAAAACATTCTGATCACTCAGACAGGAGCAGAATATGATCGATATCAGGGGTCAGCGATATACAGAAAAATCACTTCAGTCACTGTGCTGGCTGGAGAAATGGACGGATATAAAATCATTATCAGCTTCACAGCCGCAGTTAGTTACTCTGAGATATTGGATTAACCGGCATTTGTGTGTAAAGCAAAAGAAAGATTGTCAACATTTTCACACCTGGTCAGACTGAAGCTTTGAAGTCCAAATGACCGCATGCATTTAGTGCATAAACACGTTAAAACTAGATGCATGTGCTAATTAACGAAACACACAAAGGCACGGCAGCAAACCCACCCATGCAGAACCACATTCGGCTAAATGTGCATGCACACGCACACACATGCACACACTGGATCAAGCAGATGAGCCCGCGGATAAAACTCTAATTACAGGGTTCATTAGGAAAGCAGAAGCCTGATCAGCTGACAGCTCTCCTCCAGGCTTCACTGGTGCTGAACAGGTAAACACAGAGAATCAGGACAAACACACATAAATGACAAGGCGCTCCAACCAATGGATGTGTGAGTGAGACGTGCGTGAAGCACCGAGCGGTCAAGTGGAGAAGCTCCACTCAATTTACAGAATTGTGGAAAAAGAAAAACTTCATTTAAAGCTTCTTGTTGCAAAACCAACGAAGCTGCAAACACACCATTTATGCCACTATTCAAATTCTTATGAACCTGACTTTAAGCACGTATGGTTTTACTAGTTATGATGGTTTCTCAAGCAACATTAGTTTGCATTTTTTAAGTGTGAAAATCCTTTTAAAAAGCACCCAAACAGCAGCAGAAGCCCGCAGTTGGCCATAATCAGCAGTAACAGGGTACCAGTGAGTACCACAGCTTTCAGGGTGATTCTCTTTTTCACAGCATCTTAGCGCCTCCCTGCTGTCACCTTTCTCATTCACACTCATCGTGAACTTACTCCATCCCTCCAGAGTCTCATCTCACAGTACAGATCACAGAGTCATCTGCAAACATCACAGAGATCACCCATCACCACTGTAAGCAGGAAATAACCCTCAGTGTAATCCCACCCCCACCACAAACCCGTCACTCCTGTGAGAAATGAAAGAATGAAAAAGAAAAAAAAAAAATCAAGATTCAACATCAAAAAAGCACACATGAAAAGCACGGCTGCAGGGGGCTACAGGGGGCTAAAGGGGGCTGCAGGGGGCTCACAACTGCTGCAGTACAGCTTAAAACACGATTGGATGTTTTTTCCCATCTGAAAATGGGTACCAAAGACTTGTGTCCAATTCACTTTGCAGAGATGGAAAAGAGTGACAAATTAGAATTAGAATGACGTCTGCCTGCAGCAGCACTGAGGAAACACTGAGGGAAAGACCGCCGAAAACCTTTTAATTACTCTAAGTTTAGTGCAGTTTGGCTTTAGAGTTCAAATCCTGCACAACACTGAAGCACCTTCAGTCAAATCCCCCAAAAAACTGTTGTGTCTCGTTCTATGAGGGCTGCTTAAATAATCCCGAAACATATCCAACATATTTGCACCGGCGCAGTTCTCCAGCACACTCTCTGTTGCTATGAGGTAACCATGGAAATGCTGACAAGGATCTGCCATCCATAATGAAGGCAGAGCAGAGCACTGAGCTCCTCATAACCCTGCATCTGAATGATAATTACTGCATCATCAATAATAGCAGGAACTGGCAACACAAGCTTCCCTGTGTCTGAAACCGAGCCCTGATCTGGCTCCCTGCACCATCACTCACATATGAGATGTATGAAGTTTTGAAGGGGCGGTGGGATTGATTTAATCTCATAAATGATACATCATTAATAAACTCCTCTGTAGTTTCCACTATTGTCCTGCCTAGAGCTGCTTCAGATACAAATCAGCGGAGCCGATGTGGAAAGTAAAGCATCAACTGTTTTTCCACTGATGTGATCTGTCTCTGACTCCAGCACTGAGGGCCATGCTCACAGATCTGCGACCCCAAATCTCAGTCCTGACTTGAACAAATAGCCGCTGGTTTGACTGCTATCAGGCCTGAATCAGCAATAACTGGAGCAAAGTTCATCTCCGTGGTAGCTACAACAGGGCAGGAAGCTGATGTTGAGCAACAGCCCTCCTGAGAACACAGCTGAGGACTCTGTCACCTACAACTAAAAGCAAAATATCGCTCATGCAGTTAAAGAGGTTTGTTTTTATACCAGATGCAGGTGAAATGAAGGCGGTGGGGGTACCTGTATCTACTGAACTGTGTTTTAGCACCATCAAGCTGGTTTTCCATATTCAAAGAAAGCAAGGAAAAGCAGAAGCAAGGAAAATAAAGTTTTTCAGTAGTGGGATATAAATGCATGGAGTTAACACCCCCCACCCCACACCTGTCAAGTCTCCCGTTTTGGCCGGGGAAATCCCGTATTTTACCCTTCTGTCCCGGCGTCATCCTGTATTTTTATTTTCCCCTATTTTCAATTTTTTTAAAGCATTCCTGTGCCGCTCCAAACTGAATTCTGTCACTACAAGATTCTTGGAAACGTCTGTACGCAACATAGGAAATGCAGAAAATCTGTATGAAAAACTGAGCGAAGGTAGGGGAACTGAATTGTGTTGAAGTGTGTAGTAGTTTGCATTTAATTCTGACCTTGTGTTTTGTCTGAGACCTTTTGTGACATTTTTTCCTGTTTTCAATAGAAAAAGAGGCATTCCATAGGAGAACCTGATAGCCTTTAACTCTGATAATGCAAGTGTCCTGAAAGGCAGGCACAACTCTGTTATCAGCAGACCGAAGACCCGCCAGCCCCATGTCCGGGACCTTGGTTGTATCTGTCACCTAGTACAGCTAGCCACTGGTTGTGGCATGAGAGCCGCCCAGGTACCAGTGGAAGACATCTTGGTGGGGATATACCCCCACTTTGATAAAAGGTAAATACACATATATTAAATAGGCCTGGTATTTTTCTAGGCCTGCAGTTGATATTCTTGCAATCATTTTTCTATTTTTCAGTGCCAAAAGATGTGAAATCTACAAAGAGTTTGTAGATTTCACTGATTCAGATCACCTGAAGCTCCTCAGGTACTGCAGCACCAGATGGCTGAGTTTGTTAACCTGCATCTTGAAAGCGCTCAACCAGAGGGATGCACTCCAAGTTAGGATGGTAATTCCAGCAGATATATATACGCACTTTACTATTTTTCCATTTTACCCATGAATTGCCAGCCTGCGATCCTATGTACTGTAGGCCTACTTTAACAGTCACGAGGAGGTGGAGAGGAGGGTCAAAGTGCGTGATCTGGCAAGCCATCTGCGTGATCCACTCGTGAAGACCTACTTCATGTTCCTCAGTTCTGCCCTTAAGCCTTTATCTGAATTTAATATTGCCTTCCAGGTGTGTGTCAATGATACTGAATGAATGAGTGAATAATACTAATTTATAGTTAAATATTATTGTGGTTGTGGCATTTTTTTTTAACTGTTTTGTTGTGATCAGTCGTATTTTCTGCAGTCAGAAGGAGTAAAAATTCACAGACTTGAAGAGGAGATGTGCAGGCTGATCAAGAGGATCCTGGGGTGCCCCATACCAGCCAGGGCCATCGTGGGTGCACCTCTCAGGGAGGGGGAGTATGGAGAAGGACATCAGCTGGCTGATGAAGAGCTATTTATCGGAGCAGATACAAAGGCATTCATGAAAAGCACAGCGCTCCCTGTGTCAGCTGAGAAAAAAATCTTTCAGTGAGTGTATTACCTAGCAGTTATATAATTACGATTTAATCTTTTGATAGTATGAGGGAATAGCCGTCATGGTTTTTTTACTCTTATTCTCTTGTAGAGCTGTGAGAAGATTCTATGAAGCAGTGCTTCAGAAGATGTTCTCCTCCTTTCCGCTCGACCATCCACTCCAGAGGGACATGAAAATACTGGACCCTGCTGCTCGCCTCAACATTGCTCCAGGGACAGACAGATGTTAATCAATTCCCTATTGACAGAATGAGTGAATTAATGAAATATTGCATGGTTTAGCTCTGCAATGTTTAGTCAACACTTGTTTTACTTTTTAGTGGAAAGACTAGGGGCCTTGTTCCCTCAGTTGCACTTGAGTGAGGATAGGCTGAGAGAGGAACGCATTAACTACCAGGTGGCCGATAGCAAGCAACTCCTACAAGAAGACAGAACTGACAGATTCTGGGGCCTGGTAGGAAAGGATGTGAGGTTCAGTGAGCTGCCAAGACTAATGAAGGCTTTTCTATGCATTCCCCACAGCAATGCCAGCTCTGAAAGGGATTTTAGTATGGTGAGAAAGATTGTTACAGAGAATAGGATGTCTAGGCAAAGCATTAAAGTTATGACGTTTTTTTCATAAAGTTCATCTGTAGTTCTTTTTTATTACTATTATTCATTTGTAGTTCTAAACATATTTAGGGTGTTTTTTCTTCACTTTTTGTCTCTCCAAAGATGTTTTTTCCTATTCTACAGCCTCGGTTGCAACTATATGCAAATGACCAATAATGTAAATTAGGTGACCATATGCGGAAAATTACTTTTACTCTGATGGGGATATGCTTGTGACATTTTTGAAGGAGAATCGCAGTTTGGGGGCTTTGGGATGAAGTGCTGAGTCCTCGTGCCTTAGAGACTCAAGCCAAATATAACTACGGTCCGAGCACATAAAGGAGTCCCAGTCGATTCAGTCGTGTCCTGCGTGGTATGACTCATCGCTCACTCCTCGTACCTGTCGGCTCCAAACACCCCCAGGACCTGCTGCTGCCCCCCTCCATCAAGCTACTCACTACTGATGGCGTAAAAAGACGTTAGCTTCAACACATTAGTGTGGTGTTTAGGCTCGTTCAGGAGTGATGTAATTAGTGAACGTTGATATGATTGAAGGATCAATGTTTTGGGTAATCAGTAATATTTGGAAAAAATACAAATCACCAGAAACTATTACTGTAATCTGATCAAAATGTTTTATCTGCACCACAAAAGAGATCCATATATGATCTGTGTGATGTCCGAAGCAACAAAGACACGTGGCCGGCTGCGGTAAATTTATCCCAGCCGTGCTCCCTGCCTGCGCCTCTGTCACCCCGAGTTAATGCCTAATGCACGTCATACACGAAGAACTGTCAGAAGGACCTGACAGCTAAAGTTGTCTTGCTGCTATTTGAAGACTGAAAAATGTTCAAACTCTTCAGGGTGTCATCAGTTAAGTTGTTTGCCGAACTACTTCTAAAAACCACTTCCTCTCTCCAGATCACAATACGAAATCAGTCTGTAAAATGGAAGAAATGTCCCAAATGTGCACTGCTGACGAACTACAACAAGCAGTAATTCAGTCTTCCCCACTATAGTCAGCCAGTTTGCTCTGAGTGCTCCCAGAAGGAAGCTGCTCAGAAGATCTCCAACAAGAAACCAGAAGAGAGCAGTTCAGTGAGTTCAGGAGGGTCCGGGTGGAGATGGGTTGCAAAGCAGCTTGCAGAGGAACACCTGTGGGTACACCAAGAGCTCAAACAGAAAGCCCAACATGACGGTTTCAGCAGAGTGCTGTGCCAACATCAGCTGATTTAGCTGAACTCTGTGGCCTGTGTGAAACAATCCTTTGCTCAGTGTAGATGCCAACATTCATGATTAACTTGATTTACAGCACGCTCACTCGTTCTGATCTGCTGCACTCAGATTCAGAGCTCTCATGTCCATATTCCAAAGTTCCTGCTTCCCAGCTGAATTTACTCGTCCCCACGGTCCCTTCATTTTCAGCTCTTCATCTTCTGCATCTAAGCGTGCCCCACCCTCCTCATAGCTCTTCCTTTGTTATGCTGTGTATGGCTGCTCCTTTCCTTTCATTGCCCTTTTCCTTGATCTCGGCCATCGTCGCTCATTTATTTCCACCTATTTCTGAGTCTTCCCCTGCATCACTCCTAGGTGGTATAAAATCCTCCCAGGTGCAGGTGTCTTATTAGATTCTTATAGTCTCTCTGGGCTCCAGACTAATAAATCATTCACAGCCCCCGTGGCTACACTAGCCCACATCTGCACCTGAATAACAATATCAGCACATACAGTAGCTAAGAGTGATCTCAGCCTTTGGGACGACTCTCCGAAGAAACGTAACTGTTATTGTTTGCACACTGTGTGCTCAGAGAGCAACGTGTTCAATGCATTTTAAATTTATTGGAAATTATTTGCTGCTGGGTTTCACTAAAGAGACAAAATGGACATAAATGGTCAGGATGCACATTTCTGTGTGCAGCTGGTCTGTTCTGGTTTCACATTCGCAGACGCCAGCCGAGATATGAAGTCAGTGAGTAACCTTCCAGTTCAGCCAGTGGATTCAAACCAGAATTCATCCACCTCCAATTTTCTAAATGCTGATACCCCACTGCTGTCATAAGTTACTAGATCACAAAGACTAGAAATGTATTCTATTGTCTTTTAAAACCTAAAAATATGATTTTATATTTTTATTTAAAAATATATTCTGGATATATTTTATTCAGTGTACCCTAAAATCATTTTCTAAAACAGGACCCATCATCGATGGAGATATCCTCCTGCCATTAATGAAAATGTAAAATAAATGAAGTCCTTTCATAACACAAACTCTTCAGCAGGCGTCTGATTATCTTCTGCCCTAAATTGGAGGCCCCGCCTTGAACTTGTATCACTCCTGTGTTAATAAAGATATAATACATATTCCAGCAAAATTAGGTTTTCAATATTAAATATATTCGTTAATTCTAAATAATTTAAGCATGCTGTAATCATTGGTAATCATATCTTAGAACAGACAAGCTTCCATGTTAAACAAATAAAGTACTGCACTGTTTTACAAAGATGTATACTACATAATGTCTTTATATTTAGACAACCTTTAGCAACATGCCAGATATGCTATATACCGTATTTTCCGGACTATAAGTCGCACTTTTTCCATAGTTTGGCCGAGGGTGCGTCCTATACTCTGGAGCGACTTATATGTGAAATTATTAACACATTATTATATAAATTATAAGTTTTCAACTCCATGCCTGCCATCATCCCTGGAGGCTTAACCAAAATAATCCAGCCACTTGACATCTCCGTGAACCGGAGCTTTAAGGCAGTCCTGCGTAACCTGTGGATGATGGATGGAGCGCACAGCTTCACGGCAACCGGGAGAATGCGCCACGCAACCTTCCTGGAAGTCATTGGATGTATCGACAAAGCATGGGCTTCAGTGACAACCAAAACCATCCTGTCGGGATTCAGAAAGGCCGGAATAATTGAAACTGCGACTGACGACGCAAAAGAGGAAGGAGGTGCTTCGTTTACCTCCGGAGTTGGCGGAGTTGTTTAGAAGTGATACAGAGGATGAAGAATTCATTGAGTGAGATTGATGGTTTGGTAAACTAGTTTGCATTTTTATGCTAAAGTTATCTGAATAACTGTTAATGTTAAGTTAACAAACCAGACACGCACTCAGTTTGTTGTTTATGCGTACCCCTATTGGGCCTGTTGTTCTCTAATCCATTATTATTACAAATTGCCCTTCATGTTGAAATGTC
>VUQK01039804.1:9833-21091 GCA_015106715.1 Bujurquina vittata
GGGGTTTTTAAAATTTTTTTACGTTTTTTTTCCTTTAATTTTTTCCCCCCCCCCCCCCCAATAATGTTTTCACAGCCTGTCCAGATATTTACAACACGCTGTTCCTCACAGAATAGGGGTTGTTTGGGCACTGTTAAGATTTGCTGTGCTGCTTAATATGTATTTGAATTGAAAGTTGTATCAGAATCTAATTAAGTTAAAGAATGACAATTTTCTGTAATGCAGTCCCTTTGGCTAATACATCCTTAATGTACTATCTTAGCTTAAGATATTCCTGTTACTCTAAAATGTTTTTTTAACCAAGGTGGTGAAGCAAGTTGCTAGTGTTATCACCTCCCTCTACTGCTTCTGTTCTACAGCATAGATATATAGTTGCGATATATCATTGTTTGGTCCACGTCTGACCTTTTTTATATCTGAAGAACCTCCAGAGAACAGATGTGTATCATCTTTTTGGTATTAATTCCTCTGGGTCATTTTCAGTTTCCTGTACAGGTGGTTCACTTTTACAACACGCTCAAGTGAACATACCTGTGGTGTTGCCGCAATTAAATGGGTCCCCACTGAAACATTTACGGACACCGCTGCGCATGTTCTGGACATTGTTGGCATGGGTATTACGGTATATGAAAAATTCATAGTATAAAAATAAAGACAGGTTTTTGGTGCAAACCGGTATACTGCCCAGCTCTATTTTACACTTTTTTGTTTCACCAATTTTTTTCTCCTCAATATGCTGACATTAAGAGTATTTCAGAACACAAACATGCTCTGTGACATTCATACGAATGTAGTAGATGGTGCTGATAATGAAACTGAGTGAGCTGTTGAGTAACAGTCTGTTACAACAGTAGTGCTTTTTACCTTATTTGTCTTCCTTGTGACACTTCCTGTTTTTGGAGTTGGAAAACAACGGTTGCTAACTAATGGCATTAGAATTGGTCAGTAATGGTCACTACCCAGCAGAAAGTAGTTCAGCACCTGCTGAAGGTTGAAGTCTTTGTTGGGTAATTGTGTGTACTGCTACATCAGATACTTTAAACAATTTCAACCCCATCTCTGCATTATGTGCTTTGTGTACCATTTTATACACACACACTCACGTACTGTGAGTTCTGACCAAATGGTGGCTAAAAAAAAACCCTTCTTCTTTTATTTGCTTGTCCCACAATTGATGTGACAGGATTAGTATCTGTTGTTTATCATGCAACACTGGAGGTTTTTCATGTAGTGGTAATAATAGCATCTTCAGCATGTCTGGTGCTTCATTTTGCTAATAATTTTTCTTGTTCACACAGGTTATTTTCTCTTATTTACCCCCCCCACCCCAATTTCCATCTTATGCTCTACTTTATCTTCACCCATTTTTTTTCTACCTTCACTCTTAACCTTTCACTCTCTCTCTCTTTCCTGTTTTTCCTGCAGGCCACAGTCACCCAATGGACATGCCTGGCCGAGGGCTGTACGATGAGAGGGACAGTGGCATCGCCAGGTCTGGTAGGTTAATGAGGCTAGGTGCCAAATCCTGGATTGGCCTACACTCACACCACTTTAAGCCCTACAGCTGAGCTTTAAATTGTGCTTATATTTATTCTAGTCAAGACTGAAAAGATTAAGAAACAGAGAACATGTATGTCAGGAAGATAGTAGGTTATTACACTTTTGTTTTTCCCCGGCTTAATCTCAATTTTTTTTCTTAAATCTTGAGTTCTCATTGATCAGAATCTCAAAAACACGAGTTTAGTTATTTCACAAGTGCATCCTGTGTCTCCAAGGTCAAAACAGTTACAAAAGCACCAGTAACTTTAACTGCTGGGGTTTAAGTTGCAGCCTACTAATGTGGTATACATGCATACATGTAGTTTTCCACTCCATTCTTATTAGTGATTCCTTTTTAGACTTATTGGCATGGGAAAAAGCAGGGTAAGAATTATTTCTTTTTCTTTTTTCTTTAAAAAGTCCATAATGTTCTGAGAGCTGGAAGTATTTGGACATAAAAGAACATAAAGAAATTAAAGCATGGTGGGAGAGCATGTTGAGGTGATTACATAGCTTCTGGGGTCTGGAAAAGCTTGTCTTGTGGAAACTGACCTCTGTCCCCTAGCTCTCTTCCACTCCCCCTTCTTCAGACATCACCATTTTCCATTGGAATGGCTGGTACGAGGAGAATTTTATATTCTGTTCTTCTTGCAATATGTAGACAATCAGTCATTCACCTCATGAAGTTGTCTCTCTCTATCTCTTAACACGAACACACAAGATCACACAGCAACTACATGATTCATGTGACCAATGATCAGTGCCTCCTGTCTGTGCTGTAAATAACCCAGTGATCAGGGCTTGCATTCTGTGTGTGTATGTGTGTGTCATTATCATGCCAAGCCTGGTGTAAAGCCAGTTTGTCCAACAACTGCAGCATGTGACTGTGAGCAAGCTAGCTGACATTAAAGCTCATATCACAGGTATCCATTAATTATAGTCTGTGTTTACGGAGACAAGGGGGGGGGGGTGCATGTTTGAGGACTGTTTTTTGTGCAACATTGTCTTTGTCATGTTTTGTGTGTGTGTGTGAGTGTGTGTGTGTGAGTGATTGAAATGGAATGCTCTACACACTTATTGTCTGACTCACTTGTGACCTTTAACTCTTCTGTCTCCCACCATTCTCTCCATCTGTTCCCTGTTCCTTTCTGTGTTCCTCATCTTTATTCTTGCATCTTTCCTCTTCGTTTACTTACTCTCTTCACTCCTCTCCATTCCTTCATCTTTCCTTCTAGCTTCTCTGAGCAGCCTGTTGATCACTCCCTTCCCGTCTCCAAGTTCATCCTTGAACAGCAGCTGTGCGTCCAGCTACCAGCGCCGATGGCTCCGCAGTCAAACAACCAGCCTAGAAAATGGTGTCTTCCCCCGATGGTGAGATGCATGCGAACTCTGTAATAAAATTCCTTCATTTAGTAAAAACTATGGAAAGAAGCAACAGCAAATAACAAACAAGCAAGTACACAAAAAATAGTCTGTCAACTAATGAATTTTCCCTATTCAATAAATTTATTGTACAGTCAAAGTTTGGACACACGCAACCATCCAAACTTTTGACTTGTACTGTACTTGAACATTGGTTAGACTATAAAACGCATAAAAGGAAATTAAAATGTCCATCACACTGTGCTAAGGCCAAAATTATGTTCCTGACCAACCTGGATATATTTTGTTTGTGATGACACAATACCACACAAAACTGAAAATTCTATCAATAAAAAAAAAAATGGAAAGCTTGAAAAAATTACTTTATCAGAAACTAGTTTTGAATAGATCAATTACTCATTTGCTTATTTCTTGATTTGCCAGCTGATTGTTTTAGTTGTAATCCAAATATACGAGTCAGCTTTCCCAGAAGTCCCACTCTGAGTCGCTCCCAGTCACAAGTGCTTAGTCATCTTTTACCCCTATTCAGGGCCCCTGTCTGGCTTTTGTAAAGTTTATGCTCCTAGGACTTCCTCAGAATCCAGCAGGCAGCTGGGAAAAAGGCATACCCTGCTTCTATCTGTTAATAGCTACTCGTAAACTCAGTGTGCTGTGGTTAGACAGGATGCTGTATTGGTCTGCCACTTTGAAACCAGCTGTCAGCCTCTGACTATGCTCTGGGTCACCATCATCACTAGGATTTAAAAAAAGATCCTCTGATTAATTCTTTTCATGTGCTTTCTTTTTCAAAAGTTTTTTTTTTCCCTTCAAACTTCCTTTGTGGTGGCTGTATATGGAACTTTGTGTTCTTTACTGTTGAATAATGTAATGATGTATCAGAGTGTGTAGTGAAGACTGTGCTCCAGCACTGGCTTTGTACAGTACGTAATCAGTCTCTAATATCTGCAGTTAAATTCTTAGATTTGAGCCATTTTGGGTAATTTGCTCACTTTTAACTTATTAAATATAAATAAAAAAACTGAAAGAAATTTTGATGTTTTAAAGGTGTTTGCCAGTAATATATGTACAGTTTTATGGTAAGTAAAACATAACAAATATGTTGTGATTCAGAGTCACATGGCGAGATGCTTTGCACCTTTTTTTTTTTTACTTTCTTCCTGCTGTAAAATTGACTCCCTGTGAACCCTATCCTCTTTAGGTCTGTGGAGGAAAGTTTTAACATGTCCGATGAAAGCGGCGGTCCAAGCCTGGGTGTGATTAGGAAAAAGAAGATAGCCATAGGGGTCATCTTCACACTGTCCCCCAACGCTGAAGAAAACAGCCGCTTCCAAGATTTCTTCTTCTCCCACTTCCCTCTCTTTGAAAGCCACATGAACAAACTCAAGAGTGCAATTGAGCAGGTAAATTAATGGGTACGACTACAATTTTAGTCCAACTTTATATTGCAGTTTTGTTTAAATTCCTAATCACCTCACTGAAAGAAGATGTAGAGATAAGTCTGTCTGCAAAATCTGGTACATTAACAATGGCACAAACAGAACCAAAATGTAAACCTTGCTCTCTTTGGTGCTATAATGAGCAGAGCTGCTGTCAGATTTACCGGTCAGTGGTTAAGGCCTTGTATATCTGAGGTTCTGTTTACTGCTGTCTGTTGTTGGCACTGTCAGTGCTCTGGTAGATTTCCAGTGTTACCCCTGCTTCTCCTTTACAAATTCTTTAGGTTGACAGCTTTGTTGCCAAATATCTAAAAGTGCATGTGTGTTGTGTCACACTCAAGGCCATGAAGATGAGTCGGCGGTCAGCTGATGCCAGCCAGAGGGCTCTGGCTTACAGCCGAATGGTGGAGGGACTCAACGAGTTCAGGTTGGACAACAGCTTCTATTTACTCACAGAAACTTACAAATGATCTTAAAGAGTATAATTTATCTCATGTATTTAAATCAAGCTTGGAAGATGATGAAGACTACTGCTTTTATTTTGAATGCCTCTCAAAGTTGCTTTTTTAGGAAGTGTTTTTGCATACAATAGGGGATGTTGCATAATTTTCTAAGTAAGAACGTATCCTATAACGTAACTCCTAGTGACAAAATGTGGCAAAAACAACCTACACAATTGCTGATAGCTTTCTTAAAACAAAATGGTATTTGTTTTCACTGCATGTCTATTAGCAAGCTCGTTCTGCTCACCACAGCTAACTGTTATTCAGTTTCAGTTCTTCAGTTCTAAAATACATTACAAATATTTATTTAGGAAATTGACGTTTTACTTGAATTTTATATGTTTGCAACATAAAACTGGACACAAATATGCATTTTGCATCAGTCTGCACATAACAGGACTTCACAGGTACATCTTGTGATTGAAAGAATTTTGTTTGGGAGACTTCACATTGCAGAAAAACATTTTACATTACCCTGCTGATAATTCACATTGCAGATCGAGCTCAACTTCTAGATCCAGCCATACTCTAACACTAATCAAAGATGGGGGATCTGGAGTTGGTTAGGCTTATTGGCATTAGGTGCTACTTATTTTTTTTCATGTTATTGAGGAGATGTAGATAGAATGGGATGCAGGAAAGCTCTGTGATAGAAATGAAGAAGAGAGCTAAAGATCTTGTAAAATATTGCCCTGTTCAGGAGACAAAGCTGGTGCACTGATGAAGCAATATTATCTATAAAAGACACAGCCTATGTTGTATGTTTCGCATAGAATCACATTTAATAGTATTGAAATAAAGCAGGGCCATGTCAAAATAGTCAAAGTTTTTTTTTATCCAAAGCTGCTGTTAGCAAAGCATTAAGGTTTTGTAAAGTGGGTCACCAAGTACCCATTTTTATCTTGGTGCTGACATTTGGTCAGCTTTAATTACCTGAGAAGTATTTTATACATGCTTTTCATTCCAAGCTTGGTTTGTTAACCTAGTGGGTTACTAGGGTCCTCTTTCAAAATCATGCAGGCAGTGATCCCAGAATTGTGAGACCTGGGATTTACCAGTCAGGCCTACTTGCATTCAAAAGAAATGGCTTGATTATTGATGCGGTTCAAAAGAGAATACATGTGATATTTAATAGTTACACTGGCTGGAACAGACTGTGTTGTGGTTTCACCTTGTGAGTATCTGTTGATGCAGTCATCTTGGCAAAAAAAGTTCTGAAATATGTACTATAGTAGGAACTAGCCCGAAGGTCCTTTGTCAGGTATTTGAAAACTGAAATCTGTTTATTAGTATATAAAGTGGGGACGTGAGATCTGATCACAAGTGGTCAGCAAGCATATTAGGGTTGAAAACTGATCTACAAAAAGCTCCAGTTGGGATTGAATTGGCCAGAGTGCATGCTCAGATCAAGTGTGAACAAACACTGCTTATTTGTTTGTTTGTTTTTTGCTAATTTAAATAATTGTTAAAACAAGTAATGGCATGCATACTATTAAGTCCAGCAAGAAATGTCAAGTAAAAACAAGGGAGGGACACTGTTTCCTGCCTCCACCCATCTATCTTCTCCTGCTTATATGATTCAGGGTAGCGAGAGCGACGGTACACCCTGGGCAGGTCGCCACTCTGTTGCAGGGCTAACAAAGAAAGACGGACAACTATTTGCACTCATGTTCACACCCCTGGACAATTTAGAATCACCAGTTAATCAAACCCCACTAACTGGATGTCAGTGAACTGTGGGAGGAAGCCAGAGTACTCAGAGAGAACCCACGCAGAGCATGCAAACTCCACACAGAAAGGCCCTGGATTCCTACCTGTCTTGACTAAATCAGTCATTGCATTGTAACTGCAGTGCATGCAGGAGCTTTTGCTTTAGGACTTTGACTATGTTTGGGGAAGCTTATATAACCATAGTTTTAGAAGCTGCAACTCAAATTCTGCATCACTGCATATTTTGGCTAGAATGATTTCTTTAGAAACATCAGTTCCAAGAAGGAAAGGAACAGTCTTTATTTGTGATGACATGAAATATGAAATCATAAATTTGTGATGATTGAATGCAAGAATTGTTTGGTATGTCCATCTGTGTATGGGTGAGACATACTTGCCAGTATTGTATGACTCGTAAAACTTATATTATGTGCGTGCATGTGCCCACATTCTTGTCTCTGCCACCGCTTTCACTTGCCACATACACACTGGCACGTAGTTCCCTATTTGAGGTCCCCTCATTGCTGCAGTCATATGCCTGCTGACAGCCGGCCTCAGCAACCCAAGCCTCCTGAGTGGCAACCCTATCTATCTCAGACAACTGGTCATGAGCACCAGAATAGTAAATAATATGTAAGTGCCAGCAGGAGGAATGCTGATGCCCTGGACTAACAAAATGGCTGTAAAATCACCTTCAGACATAGGCTAAATATAAGGGTAGCCACTTTTGCCATTAAGTGGTTTTGACTTAATGGAACATTACGAGACGAAACTGGAAGAATGTGTTTCTGTGACGCTGATGTGGTTTTGGCATAGTTGGAGGGCGGGCATGCACACACACCCTGCATGCCAGCAAAGATAAGCTGCTGTCTTCGTACAAGCGTCTGTACAGAAGTCACACTAGCCTATATTGGGGTTATGCTAGGGTTTGTGGTTTGAGTACAAACAGGAGTTCTAGGCAAAGCAAAACACCTAACAGACCAGAGTTAAGAGTCTTAATTCCCATTTAGACATAGAAACAGTGAATTTGGGAAGTTGATAGGGACTGAAAATGTGTGTGAAACATAAAAGTTGCATAAAAGTCGTCTAAATTTTATTCTTGGGCACTTGGGCAAAACTCTGCACACGATGGCAGCCATCATTGAGGCCTAGAGGCTACCGCAGCAAAAATCTTGTTTTCTTTCCCAAATTGAGACTGTTATTAACTGGAATTATGTTTTAATGACTATATAATTGAACAACTTAACTGGTAGTATTTATGATGGCTCTTAAAAAAACATCTTATGAAACAAACTTAGTGGAGCCAATGAGGTCAAATGCTTGGATTATCATGTACCATAGTGTGGTAATTTAAATCTGGGTCCTCAGTCTGACACAACAGTTTAATTCCACATCACAGGCGTGCTTTTTAACGTTCACCTGAACAGCTGATGCGTAGAGGCTGACGTTTGATTTCGCCACTCATCTAGCACTGGCCTGGCCTCAGACCTCTTTCCAGTGGCAGGCTTTCAGTAATGTACACCAGACACCGGGGGCAAGTGGGGTTTAGAAAAGGCCGTGGAAAAAGCCAACCTTTTCATAATACAGGAATGAATAAAGTATTATTAGTATTATTAGTTCATTTGATGCTGCAGTCAAATGACTGATGATCTGTGCTACCCTGCTGCTGATAAGCTTTAGGAGGAGGTGGAAATGTGTATTTGCTGTATTTGTTTACATCAAATTCATTCTGCTTCACTGATTGATCACTGATAGACTTGCTATGATCACAAATTTTATGTCAAACTGTTACCTAATGCTGCAGTGTTGTAGTTTTGCATGATTTGTTTATGCACTGGTATACTTACTTAGTTGTTTCAGTTGTTAGAGACACAAAACAAGACAGCCATAGGCCCGCAGTTAAAATTAAATCAATTACACCAACAACAAAATTGTTTTTCTAAGTCTTGATTTGTTTTTAAAAAGTGAATATTTAGCATCTTTCTAATTAAAATTGTGAACTGTAAAGACTTAACTTCCTATGCTTGGACTCAGCCTAGTAGGTGTTCACTGATTTTTTTTATTTATTTATTTATTTTTTTATTATTATTATTTATTTTATTTTATTTTTTAGTTGAAGGCTTGAGTTCATCAGTTTCCTGCAAACAGATTGTCACTCTGAGCACAGGCTTAGGAATAAATTACTAAAGATCTTACTTAGAAAAAGATCTGCTTGCAACATCTGTTGCAAGCTGTTAAATTTATTAATTCTGTATGTGTTACTAACTCCTGTAAAGCACCTATAAAGAGTAAGGTGTTAAGTTGTTTTCTTTGGAAAACACAATCCTAAAAATGGCTTGGTCACTAGAATACATGGCTTAAGTGATTATCACTTCAACTGTGTGACGACTGTCTGCATCTCTCCTGTCACTTGGTTCATTATAGGTTAGAGGTTGTGAGTTTACTTCAGAATTAACTGTTTTTACAGCTCTCCCGTAGCTTCCTGTAAGGCTAAATCAAGCTATCAGGGCGGGGTTTTATTGCTTATCTGTAAAACCTACAAGTCTTGTGATAGATCAGCTGAGCTGATATCAGCTGGCTAAGTCTATTTTGCTTTCCTTAACTCTGCTGCTATGTTAGCTGAAGATTACAATTGTATTATGAAATTAGGTAACATGGTTGCAGTAAAATAAAGCAGAAAAAAAAAACCCAAAAAGCACCTCATCACCGGAGAAAAACCAGCAACACCATTTGCTTTTGTATCAAAATGAAAACTGACACCTCGCCTATTTCACCTATTTTGTGGAATAAAAACAGCCCGTCTATTCCGCTTTGCATTTTCAAACCCAAACACAACCAGCTGCGGTCTGTATATTATGACAAAAATGACAAAAAACATTCCTGATTTTCCACATTCCTACGTCTGCAGAGATTCCCTTCTGCCCCTGTGTCAAAGCTTGGCCTCTGGCCGAGACATGCTCACCAATTCGCCCCACGCTCCATGGAAACTCCTGTCCTTCTCAATGGACAAATGCCCCAGCTGGGCCACATACAGATGCATATAGACCCACACACTGTAGAGACCAAGAGACAAAGTTGGGTGTGTGAGTGTGAGAGTGCACGCAAGGTCGTCAGACTATTACAAATGCACACAAGCAAGGGTCTCCCATGGCCTCAGTGTAGACAGCGAAGCTCTGTGAACTGAGATATCTTTTGTTTACCCCAAGAGACAATAACGTGTCTGTTTTCTCTCCGTTTTCTCTCTTTCTCCTTTTTCCCTTTCATTTGGTCTCTCCATGGCCTCTCCCTCTTTCATCGCTCCCACCCTCGCTGTATCTCATCTCCAGGATGACCATCTGCGACCTCTACATCATGCCCCGGGTGGCCGAACCCGTCTGGTTGACTATGATGTCTGGAGCATCAGAGAAGAACCAGCTGTGCGGTCACTTCATGAGGGAGCTTTCTCTGCTGATGGAGCAGGCCTCCAAGAACCAGTTGAGTGGCTGCTTATTCTCGCACCTACTTCACTATTAGTCATGGAATTTCCAAAAATGTCATACAGATTTTATTGAGTCCAAGAGGTTGTGTCGTAGACTGGGACAAAGAAACTACAGAAAGTACATTTTCAAGCACTACCATGTTATACAGGATGTTACGATGAGAGTAGTTATATGAGCAAAGCAACCCAATCAACAGTGGAAACCAGAAATAAACATGGAAAGAAGTTCCCATAAGAGGCGTAAAAGTTTTTGCACATGCATACATGTCACTTTTTATTTATTATTTATTTATCCTTGTCAGCAGAAAAAGGGAACATGCAGATTCACATACAGTAACTATTCATTCTCTCTCCATCATACCCCTTTGTTATGTTTAATCACTCACACACTGAATGTTTCACCCCCTTTGCATCTATTTGTCTGCCTTTAAAAGGGCTGTGAATGAGAAGATCCCTGCCAGTCTCTAATTGCTTATTGTTACTATTACAAAGCCATGTCAAACTACTGCTAATTGTGCTTGTATGAATTGGTAGCAAGGCCTTTATTGAACATGGCACCCATATTCAGTAGAGTTAATTAAAGTATCATTCAGTACACTGAACTGAAGTATTACATCATTTCTTAGCTTGATTAACACTGTAGTGGAAGTTTTCATGCACTTGTAAATATCAAGACTTCACCTGAGGGTTTTTTTTTTAATGTTTTTTGTAAATATTTTTTTTATATTAACTCATTTGTCCTTTGTCAGTTTCAAGACCCATAACAAAATCTGGTATCTACAACCTTGCTCATTTTGTCTAAAAACAAAATGTATTTTAGTTTTATGTATAGATTAAAAAAAATAAATAAATAAATAAAAAATATGTATATGTGTGTGTGTGTGTGTGTGTGTGTGTGTGTGTATATGTATATATATATATATATATATATATAATTAAATAGTTGGGACTTCCGGACCTTGGCCTAATAAAACTTTGTCTGAGCGGACCGCTTTATATTTTCACTGAATACCCCTGCTGTACGCCCTTAATATGCTCACAAATTCACAAAAGATAACGCTCTGCTTATTTATCTATATGTATATCAAATATACACACATGTATGTGTGGGTAAAGCCTGTACCTGCACACAGTAATTGTGATTTCTTGCTTCTTAGTCACTTTACAAAACTTTCCAAAGTTTAGGGACATTTAGTGACATCACCGTGA
>VUQK01039805.1:0-10304 GCA_015106715.1 Bujurquina vittata
TTGGAGTGGCCTAGCCAAAGTCCTGACCTGAATCCTATTGAGATGTTGTGCTATGACCTTAAAAAGGCCGTTCATGCTCCAAAACCCTCTAATGTAACTGAATTAGGACAATTCTGCAAAGATGAGTGGGCCAACATTCCTCCAGAAGCTGTAAAAGCCTCATTGCAAGTTATCGCAAACGCTTGGTCGCAGTTGTTGCTGCTAAGGGTGGCCCAACCCGTTATTAGGTTTAGGGGGCAATCACTTTTTCACACAGGGCCATGGTGGTTTGGATTTTTTTTCACCTTTACTACTACACACCTTCATTTACAACTTGCATTTTGTGTTTACTTGTGTTGTCCTTGACTATTGTTTAAATTGGTTTGATGTTCCGAAAGTGTGACAAACATGCAAAAAAACAGAAAATGAGGAAGGGGGCAAACACTTTTTCACACCACTGTATGTGAGAAGCAGTGATTGCAAAGTAAGTCAGAACCTCCTCAGAATCAGCTGATTTTTAAAAAGATAATTTTAGTATGTGGCAGTATGGTGGTTAGCACTGCTACCTCAAAGTTAGAATAACATCTGGAATGGATGAATGAATGGATGAATGGATAATTTTAGTATGTTTAATGAAGCCATACAAATTTTAATCTTCATACTATGAATATTTTTAAATTAAAGGCCTTTGAAATATATAGTAACAAGTCAAATCATCCTCTTGTTAAAACAAACGTTTTTTGCAGCATTTTTGGACACTCATTAAAGATATGTACGTACTATACACAGGTGAGAAATCAACATTAAATTTTCAGGGCTGTAAAATACATTAAAGTTCTGTTTAAAACCTACAGATAAATCCATTTTGCATCCACTCCAAGTATCAAAAGACCAAAATTTTTTGTTGAGCATAATTCTTTTCCATATCACGTTTTGAGAATTAGTATCGTCATAGTTTCAAAAACCTGCACCAATGTAACGTTTCTGTGATACAGAGCAACAGTATCCTGTAAGTTTCTGTTTCTGATAATTCACTGGAGGAAAATAAAAAATGTCGGTAAAAGGAAACTGCTGATATGCCCCCAAAATTTAACCAAAATACTCTCTTAAGTTTTCTTTACTATTGTATACACTGTTCCCCATTATATTATACTGGCTTTAAATATCTTCAAGAGCTAAAGCAAAACTCATGAATTACAGGTTTTGTATTTTCCAACATAATCAGGTTGTGGGGTAGAATTGTGTTATTTATTTCTGTGATGAGAAGCAGATATTATTCATGTAAAACATGCATCTCACTTCCTGTCGTATTTTGGGTTTCCCTGCCCCACCCCAATATGTTCCCAATTTGCATCAAACACAGTCTTGTGTTCAAGGACTCACTGTAAGGTGGCAGCATTCCATGACTACTCCTGCGACTTCCAGAAGAAGTGTGTTGTGGGACTGCAAGGATAAAGAAAAACACAATTTCTTTTTCATTATTATTATTATTATTATTATTATTATTATTATTATTATTATTATTTATTAGTTGACTTCTAATGTCAAAAGCTTATTGCAATAGAAACTATGAGAGTTTACAGTCTGTGTGGCATGCATGGATCACTTAGAGACTATTAACTGTGATTTTTTAGTTTCAGAAGATACATTCTTACAAATGTTCTTGGTGAAATACATCAATAACGCTCATTGTAAGCAACATACAGCATTTAACCTGATAAAGACATTCAGACTGCCACAAACTGCTGCGGCAGGCAAGGCAGAGGACCCCAATGCAGTACACACGAGGCAACCTCAATTTAAACTTAAGCTTTTTTAATTATACAAAAGCACACAGCAGGTAAGTCCACATTGATGACTACACTGACGAGGACATGACCAAGAACAGGAAAAAACTGAGGGCATAAATACACACAAGGAAATTAGGGAGAGTGGAAACAGCAGGGAACAAGAGGTGAACCAAACTAATAACACAAAGGAAAGAAAACCAAACACAAAGCACAGGAAACACGGGACTGTCACAATAAAATAGGACCAAACAAGATACAATTGCGGACTTGACACCGCATGAGGATTAACTGGGGAAAACAGACACAGGTACAAATAACTTTAACCAAAAACAGAATACAAAACTACAACAAACCAAGAATCTCAACTAAGAAACACAACTAAAAATAGAACAAAAACAGAACCTCATATAAAAAAAAAACACATACACACACACACACACACACAACAATGGGCCAACAGTCCAGGACCATGTCACAGATGATACAAAAATGTTTTTGATTTCCATTTGCACTAATTTTCCTCAATCAGGAGATACTAAGAATCATTATCAAAATATAAACAGTTTTGAGTAATGTAAAAAGTAAAAGTGTGGCAGGACTCACCAAATTCTTCAGCCATTCTGTCACTATGATTCAACTGTAGATCTCAGGAACTGTTGAGTTAAAAAACAAACAAAAAAATGATTGTCTTCTGCAAATCAGTCACCTTCTCTGGGGTCCTGTCCCATTGCTGGTACTCAGTTCTGATATGATGGTTCATCAGAGTCTAGTCACCAACTAGCTTATTAATCAAATACTGTATCTCAGTTCAATTCATTTTTATTTATATAGTGCCAAATAACAACAAATGTGGTGCTTTATATAGTAAGGTAACAGAGAAAACCCAATAATCAGACAGCCCCCTAAAAGCAAGCACTTGGTGACGGTGGGAAGGAAAAACTCCCTTTTAACAGGAAGAAACCTCCAGCAGAACCAGGAGTAGTGAGGGGTAGTCATCAGCTGCGACAGGTTGAGGATGAGGGGAGGGAGATAGGACAAAAGACACACTTTGGAAGACACCCAGAGATTAATAATAACTAATAATTAAAACGCAGAGTGATGTACAGGCAGAGTAAAATGAGGTGAATGAAGAAGAAACACTGATTGTTTCCACTGCTGAGGTGCTGGTGCTCATGCCAGTGCTGGTGTTGGTTTCAATGAACTGGCAAAATGCTTAAGAACAAGCCTGCATTTCCACTGCACGTTGCGATTTGATCCTTTACATATGAGTGTGGGCAGGTCCTCGTCTGGACACAGAAGCCGAAGGGCACAAACGTGGGTTGCATGCAGTGAAATATCAGTAGAAAGCTTTACATTGAGATGGCAGAGTCACGTCCTTCTACTGAGAGGGGCCATTAGAGACATTATTATGCTCTCATACACACTTCTGAAATGCCTTCCTGTTCACACGAAACACCATTTGGTATGCAGATGTAAACATGTCAAGACGCATAAAAAATTCCTCTTGGTCTGATGCCCTACACCCAACAGGAAGTCCACCATTTTGAATTAACTGGGCTATTTTAGTGATTTCCCACCCTCATATTTTTTCTAACTACTTCTAGGATTTGTACGGAAGCCGAGAGCGGCCATGGTACCTAAAAACTTTTTTCTGATGGTTTTCTTGTAATAACGCGTTAATTATCTCGTTATCACGGAATAACGTTTACCGTTTTCCCGAGATAACGAGATAAATAACGCGTTATCTTGTGAAAAAGAACTTTGTTTTCTTGAAATAATGAACTTTGTTTTCTCGTGATAACGAGATGATTACCTTTTCCTGAATGGTCATAATCAGTGTTCTTAAAACCTTGCCAAGAATGGACTCGAGCTGAAAATGGCAGATGACGTAGATGAACGCACCAAATTGTACTTCTCTCGGGGTTTAACACAGGCTGAAATTGCAATTTGTTTATCCTTTAGTGGTAACTTTCACATGATCCTGCGTCATTTGAGGAGACAGCTGAGACAGCTTAGCCCTGCTGCACGGCACCTTTCGTGCATCATTCAGTAACCATGAAGACGGCCTGGTTCTCTCAGCTGGGCACCGATGAAGTTGACAGTATATCAGCATTGATGTGGTGTTCATGAATAATAAATGTTAAACATTAGGGCTCTTGAATGTGACCCCGGAAGGTCATGTGACGTACGTAAGGCAGCACGGGGGTTGTTGTTTTGGTTTTGACAATAAAGGACATGATCGTCAGCAGACGGAGGGCTACGGTTAATTGTTCAGCTAAAGAAAACCCACATTGAGCTGCAGGTTCTTCACAATCTGACATTTTCAGCTTGAGTCCGTTCTTGGAAAGGATTTAAAACACTAAGAAGCTGATCATGAGCATTCAATAAAATATAATCATCTCGAGATCTCGAGAAAACCATCGGTAAATTAACTCATTATCTCAAGAAAACAAAGTTCGTTTTATTGTGATAAAGCGTTATCACGGGAAAACCATCAGAAAAAAGTTTATAGGGGCCATGGCCGCTCTCGGCTTCCGCAGATTTGGATGGGATCAACTTCATATTTGGTCAGTCTATTCTACAAACCAGGGGGAATCTAAATTTCAAAACTGGTGACTTTTCATTCAAGGACATAGCCGTGGCGCGATGGTGATTTTCAATCATTTTCCAGGAAATGTTGATTGGCTCTCATTCACACATACATTATCCAATCTGGACCAAACTTCACTCGGATCAGGGTTTGCCTCTGAACACATCCACAGGACAATATTTAATGCTCCCTAGTGGGAGCAGGAAATGTCATGTTCTACACTTTGAGGTACAGCTCCAAGATGGTTGAGCTGAACCACCTCAAATTTTGTCAGGAAAGCCTTGAGGACTTGGTGTTACATTGTTTTCAAAACTGTGAGATTTTGGCAAAGGGTATGAACCTGGCAGCATGACAGATTTCAATTTTTTGCCATGAAGACAACAATGGCTGTAACTCAAAACCATATTGCCTAATCTGCAACAAACTTGAATGATTTGATAAGGCTCCTGCCCCAAACACACTGATATGCATGTAGTCCTTAAGAGTTACTGTACAGCGCCAATCATTGATGTACTACTCCTCCCAGTTCTACTCAATCCACCTCAAAAGTGGTCTGAATAAACATCAGACATTGGTGATGATTAAGTGCAAAAATTGTGAGTTTTTGTATAACGGCGCACCATGGTGGCCAGCCAATTTGCCATGAAACAATCAGTCCTTGATGAGGGTCTTGGAATTCTCAAAAACACATGAAATTTGCACATCCCTCTGTCAGGATGTAAGCTTTCAGGTTTGATTGCTGTGGTCACTGAATATGGCAAAATGGCTCCACAGCACCACCTAGAAGGTTACAAAATAATCATTCCAAGAGCAACATTTTATCTACATATCTGAAATTTTGTAGGCTCATGTAACATCCTAAGACATGCAAAAAATTCTCTTGAAGCCTCACTCAAAACCCAGCAGGAAGTCAGCCATGTTAAATTTAAGGTGTTATTTTTGTGGCATTTTTCCCCATTTTCAGGCCTTGTATTTGAACGAACTCCTCTGTTTCACAGAGTCATGGTTGTCAGAGGACAGCGATATACATATAGATGGATTTAACATTTTACATCTTGACAGGGACACAGTAGCAAAACGGAAATCAATCGGAGGTGGTCTCTGTATGGCTGTTAATAACAGGTGGGCAACTAACTACACAGTGAGAGAGAGTGAAAGCTGCAGGCACTTTGAGCTCTTAACTGGGTTTTTTAGACCTCATTATTTGCCTCACGAGTTCACACAGATCACGGTGATACTGGTGTATGTTCCCAGACCTGATAATAATCTGGCGGCAGACCGCATTGTGGTCTTTAATCACAGAGCCGTCACCGAAACGCCAACAGATACAACACATCATCAAAACCCGAAAGCTTGATAAACAAAATGAGCTGGGAAAGAAGTTCAGATGGAAAGCAAGGATGGTCAAAATCCACTACAAGAACAAAGTGGAGGCAAAGCTTTCAGCAGGTAGTGTAAGAGAGGCCTAGCAAGGGCTTAACACCATGGTGGGCAGAAACCAGAGGCCAGCTCAAATTAACTGCTCTGATCCTTCCTTATTTGCGGAGAAGCTGAATATACTTTATAACAGATTTGACAACTCACAACAACCATCGAGAGACTATAATCTTAGCAGCCCTGCCCTCTCACACACACCAGTCACAATAGAAGAGAGCACAGTGGTCCGCATTCTCCGCGGAGTGAACCCACGGAAACCCTCAGGTCCAGATGAGTATTGTGGGAATGTGCCAGTCAACTTCAAGGTGTCATGACTCAACTCTTCCAGCTGCTGTTGGACACTGGCGTTGTCACACGTGCATGGAAGGAATCTACGTACCATCATACCGATACCCAAAATAACGAAAGCTATGGCCCCCAAAGACTACAGACCAGTGGCACTGACATCTGTCCTTTGCAAATGCATGGAGCGGGTGGTGTGTGACCTGTTAACATCATTGATTATGGATTTTTCCTCTGCTTTTAACACAGTCAATATAAACACTCTGCCTAACTGTCTCACTGAGCTACCAATCAGCTATACAGTATATTGGTTAAATGGATCAGAGGGTTTTTACATACAAGGTCACAATATGTCATAGTTAATGGTAACAAATCCACTAACATTGTGTTTTATCTCCCATTTGATTTTCTGTATACATAAAAAATATAACATGTACCATGGATAATATGACACTTCTCAAATATGCAGATGATAAGGCTTTGGTGGCTCTTGTGACTGATTCTAACAGATTAGCAGCGTATCATCAACAGGTGGACACACTTATCACTCTTATTGATGAACACTCCTTAGAGTTGAATATTTACAAAATGACGGAGCTTTGCTGCTGTAGGAGAGTGACACCTGAGGATGCGGCCTCAGTATTACTTTAACCGTTGAGATCAAAGGACAGTTGGTGAAGCAGGTAGATGTTTTTAGGTATCTGGCACTTCAGATAGACAGAACACTGTCCTTTTCTATGCACTGTGACTACGCCTACAAAAAGGCACAGCAGCGCCTTTTTTGTTGAGGAAACTCAGGAGTTTTAAGGTAAGTAAAAAGATTCTAACAACTGCTTATAAGACAATTATTGAGGCAGTTCTCACCTATAACATCACATCTTGGTTCACCATTTTCTCTGCTAAGAATGAATCAAAATTGTCACAGGTCGTCAAACAGGGGAATAAAATAACTGGCATCACACAACCATCACTGTAAAGTCAATAATATCATACATGACTCTTCACATACACTGCACAGCTCTTTTCAACTTCTTCCATCAGGTTGTCGCTACAGGGTCCCTGCAGCCAGGACTAATATCATCAAGAAATCATTTATTTCAACTGCTGTCAACATTATTAATAATTCAAAGTAGGCACAACTTTTAAAAATGTTCTGATCTTGCTGTGTGATGTATATGGTGTGTCATATGTTGTTTATTGTAAATATACTGCTCAAAAAAATAACACTTAAAAAAATTCGAAAATCCACAAAAACAAAGTTTTACGGTAATAACTAAATTTTTTATTGTTTTACAGGCTGAAACTACCAAAGCTGGCTAAGAACTATCCAACACATCATCAAAACCTGAAGAAATGTTGACGAAAAATAAAACCTTGAATGAAGGGTTGGAAATCATTTAAACATTTGCCATTAGAGCTAAAAGTGGCCCAAAGAAATTTCACAATGTGTAACCAGTTTTATAAAAGCCATATTTCCAGTTGTTATCTTACTCTCATAGTTAACTCGTGGTATTTCCTGGTGATGCTTTGCTATGATACAGACGAGTTCCTCTACTTTCGTTTTGTTTTCGATTTGTTACACTACATACTTTCAAAATCAAGGATCGAATGTATATGACATCTTTATGTATAAATAGGGCATTACTTTAAGATGTTTTATAACTGTCTAATCTCATTAAAATCTGATAATGCAGCCGTGGGGCAGCCATTATGTTGTCACGTGACCGAAATGGTTTTCTGATTGAGCAATCCGTCTAATGTTCCTCGCCATGTACTTCTGTTTTCAATCAGTCATGATTTAGTTGAAACTCTTATATATTGGAATTTGTATACTCCTGTAGGGCTCCTAATGAGCTTTCCAATGGTACCAGAATTATTAAAATTGGAAGATAAGTTAAAGCTAGTACCGTGAATCATAATTTTTCTGGATCACAACCAGTTTTACCGGTGGCTGATGGAGCTGCACTTTATGCGTAACTTATAATGCGATAACGTCCTTATTTATTGTCCTATTAAGTTGATCTTGGTATCATTGAAAGGGTCTTTCGGGAGCTCTCCCGTTGTAATACACTGAGTTATATATATATATATTTTTTTTTTTTTCGTCACATACTTCCCATAATTTACTCCTTGCGCATTACACACCTGAGCCAGGTAAAGCTATGTTCACCTGAACGCTGTCAGCGTCTTTTATTCCTGTCAGTTTATTGAGGAGCTCAACATAAAATTGAAACCTGCTCGTTATTACAGTGATAAAGCAAAATAAACCTTCAGCTCATACTCACCGACCGACGAGAAAAAACACATTTGTAACTTTTCTGTTGCAGATTTGTCTCCTTTACTCCGCTTTTTGTGTCCTCTGCTTTGGCTCCTGAGAACAGGTTTGTCTCCTTTACCCCACCTTTTGTTTAGTCTGCTTTGGTATCTGACAGCCAGTATAAAGGTGTATTGCTTCCACGTAGCCAGCAAGAATGGTGATACGAAGTTACAAAATGAAAGCTGCATCAAGGGACGGCAGGTTCAAAAAGACCTATTGCACTTACTTTTCCACACCACAAAAATAATCTTTGTCTTTCAGCTTTAGATTCTATGCAGAATTCCTGTTTTCCTTTGTAGTGTCTGAAACGAAAAAATACTGAGTGCTTTTACTGTACCACCAGCTCTTGTTTAAGAACCCGTTTAGACTCTTTTGTACATTTATTTATAGTGTATATATTACTCTTTATTTTATTTTTTAATGCAGGTTACACTACTCTCTATGCGTACATTTTTATGTCTTTATACCCTAACTATTTTGTTTCTATCTATCTATCTATCTATCTATCTATCTATCTATCTATCTATCTATCTATCTATCTATCTATCTATCTATCTATCTATCTATCTATCTATCATTTTATACTAACTGTGTGTTATTCAAAAGTTCCATAGAAATATTGCCGTTTAATGCAGGATAAACTGGTTAGTTTGCTGTACTGGTGAATTTACAGTAAAGCGCTGTGTTGGACTGGTGCAGAGAGACTGTGGTGTTCATACTCAGTCAGGTTACTGATGATGTTTAGATTCATTCATTGAATTCCGCCTTTATATCAACTCTTTACTGCACATTTGTTAAACTCAAGGCCCACAATATAATTTTATTTGGCCTGCAAGATCATTTCATGTGGCTATTATTAACGGCTCACCAGTAAATAGCTCTCCCACCACTTATGATAAAAATCCCACTATGCACTGCAACAGTTGTTCAAGACCTGGGCACGAATCTGTATTCCCATTACCAGTGAAACACTAATCAGTGGTCAGTAAATAAAAACATTGGTCAGCGCTTTTTACAGAATGCGTCATAATCACTGTAACACAGACAGTGAGCTTATAAGAGGCAAAGGGTTAAATCACCTTCAGTTTGAGTCTTTTCTGGAGGAAATAGCTTCTGAATTTGGTGATGAGCTTCACTGCACATCGTTGTAATGAGCTGCCTGAGAAAATCTGTCAGTTCATGGAAACTAAGTACGAAATTCAATAAGAGCCAAATATGAATAGTTTTTAGTTTCTTTTTTCTAGACTTTTTACTGATATCACAATTTTTATCTGAATTTTTTTCATCAGCTTGAAATATTCTCATTTTCCCTGATGTTATTTTTTTAATCAAATATTAATCAGATATTCAGCATGCGATTCCTCTTATTAACTCATGGAGGCAGTGTTGTATAACAGATGTCTCCCAACTGCACAGCAAGAGAATAAATTGATGAATTATTGACTAAGGTACAACAAGACAAAGAAGACGTAGAATGTCTGACAGATGAAGTGATAGTGCACCTTGATATTGCCCATTCTCCAGTATGTTTGTTGCTCTGTGTTTATGGGCAGGCTCAGGCTGTTGCTCCTTCCTTCCCCCCCTGTCCTCCTGTTAACCTTCTTTTCCCCCAGAGAGGAGTTATACAGTCTTATGGCGTGTGGGACAAAGGAGCCAGCATCACTCCCACTTTGCATTCAAAGAAGTTCCCGTCCCGCAAATGAACAGTCCAGGCTGTAGACCAGTGGCGTGGTGATTACTGTAGCACTGCTTCCTGGGTTCCTTGGCCCAGCTCTTTCTGCGTGCATATTCTCTCTGTGTCTGTGTGGGTTTCCTCCCACAGTCCAAAGACATGCAGTTACTGGGGTAGGAGAAGAAGAGAAAGAGCTTTATTTGTCACCCATCACACATGGAGTATGTAGTACACAAC
>VUQK01039812.1:16744-30410 GCA_015106715.1 Bujurquina vittata
GGTAGCAGGAAAGGTGAACATGAGATGGACATCAAATAGCCTGTGGGAAAAACAGATATTTATTCTACTTCAGTATGCTTTCCTTATGTTGACATGCTGTGAATAAAGAATTTCTATTTCAAGTAAAAGCACGTGCAAAAAATAATCTTGAGCTTAAACGGCAATGAACCAGTAAACGGAAGCAATTACACTTCAACTCAGGCTATAGCTGGGGGATATATTGAGTTTTAAAATTTTCAAAAAGAATTTGAAAATATCACTTAGATCAATATATAATCTGCTTTGTTGTGTTATATAAACTGTTTCTTTTGCCAGAGTTTGGATCTACAAACCCAGCCTAGGCTTTCTTTTGCAGCTCAAGCTCACAAAAGCCTTAGAAGGAGTGTTTACTTTGGCTTTACTTCCTTTTCCGAAAGAGCTCTCTGGTGAAAAACTCCTAAATAATTTGAGTTAAAAACAGGTTGAATAATAGCTTGAAGAAGGGGAATGTATCTGGATAAATCTAAAATTTTTTGTTTTGTTTACCAGGTGCACCAGGAGGTCCAGGTCTTCCTGAGACACCCTGGACACCTTTCTCTCCAGAAGATCCTTGATTTCCAAATCCAGGGGGACCCGGGGGACCCCTGTCTCCCGGAATGCCAGGGAGACCTGGCTCACCAGGGGGCCCTCGTTCTCCTCTCTCTAACAATGAGCCCTGTCACAGTTCCAAATACATTAGTTAAGGGTTTGGGTTAATCCATATAAATTATTAACAGACTGAGTGAAAGCCACCCACAGGAGCTCCTTTAGGCCCAGGAGGTCCAGGTACTCCGTCACGACCGGGCGAACCATCCAGACCGGGAAGACCCGGTGATCCGGGGAAGCCAGTGTCACCCTTCTCTCCCCTCAGACCGTTGACACTGATGGAGTCACCTGGTTCTCCCTTTTGTCCAGGGAAGCCGACAGGACCTGGAGGACCAGAAGGACCCTGGGAAGGAAAGAAACAAGAGTAAATAATAAAATTTGTGATAAGTTAGTCAAAGAGATGACATGAGCATGATTTACATTATACCAGAAGAGTTGTAGCTTTCACATATAAATTTTATTTCTCTAAATCTCTAAATCAGTGTCAAATCCTATCCGTTCCACAACAATAATTAACATTTTAGGAATGAAAAGTAAGAATTACTCACACTGGGCCCAACAGAGCCAGGTGTTCCCGGGAATCCTCTGTCTCCTTTGAAACCTGAGGCACCAGGAGTTCCTGATGAAGAAAAAAGAAGGGCCATAAACACATCTGTCCTCAACTCTACTACTTTTTTAAAGTCTTCACCGTCACTTTTAATGTCACTACAGAAGAACCACTGAGCATTGTTAATCTGCTACTGTGGAGTCAGGGAAAGGACACGCTTGCTAATACCAACTGATTGAAACAAAGCTTGGGGGTGTTACCGGGAAATCCGGGCGGTCCTGGAGGTCCTGGAGGGCCGGGGACGGGATTAACACCTCCTATGCAGTTCACACAGGTGTCGCCCTTCTCCCCTAAAACACCGTGGGATCATTAATGTCACTGTTTCATGCAGAAAAAGCAGCGATCATTGTACAGTTAAAGTGCACTGCTATTTTTTTGTTTTTTTGGGGGTGGGGGGGTCAATGATATTACTATAACAATTTATATTATTATAACAATTTATTCTCATTTTATCTTAGACATTTCCCCACCTTTCTGGCCCGTCTCTCCTTGGTAGCCTCTCTCTCCTTGTAAGCCAGGAGCCCCAGGTTGTCCTGGTATGCAGCCTTGACCTGTGGAAGTGCCCGGAGGTCCAGGGGGCCCTTGTAGACCACGGGATCCAGGAGTCCCCGGACGTCCTGGGGGACCCGGCAAAGAGATCCCTGGAGGCCCTATGTCTCCTTTCTGACCTCTCTCTCCTGGGAAACCTGGAGATCCAGGCTGGCCACCACCACCAGTACCTGGGAGTCCTGGTTCTCCTGGAGGTCCTGTAAAACCTGGAGAGAGGAGGACAAAGTTTAAGGGTCCAACTCACGTCACCAGTTAATTTTTTTTAACACCATTGTAATCCAAAAGGAAATGTCTGAAAATGATGAAAAACAGGAGTTTAGTTCAAAAGAAAAAATACTGGTGGCTAGCAGCGCTGCCCCCCAGACTCCTGACAGTCTTTAAGTGGCACGAATCCTCTGGAAGTAAAAGTACTAGAGCACGCAATTACCAGGTCTCAGTAGATCTTAATGGGGTTGCATATGAGCCTCAGTGACTTTATTCACCACATCAATTCAAAAGCAAATGGCTAAGTTAGCACCATGAATAAATAATGCTACAATCATAATAAATATGAACCACTGAGAATATATTCACTGTGATTGGCATTATTATGGTAAAAAGTATTCCTTTGTGATCATAAGGGGTTTTTGACTACACATTTACTCAACTCAATAACATTTTAGCTTTTGAAACATTTTATTTACAATAACATTTTATAAACATTGGTCATCTACGATGCCTATTTTTGCATTATATTATAAACTAGCTTAAAACTAATCTGAATGCAAATGATATGCATGGTTGTTTTGTGCCTGTGTGTTTTGTGCTTACCTGGTATTCCTCTATCTCCTTTGGGTCCAGGTGTTCCTGGTAACCCAGCCTCACCTTTAGGTCCCACCTGACTCCCTACTGGCCCGCTGAGCACCTGATGGGGCAATAATATAAATTAACTAAATTCACAAGACTCTCACTCACTGAACTCCTAAAACTTTCAATAAATTAGACACAATTTTCAAAATGAATGAAATGAAAAGAAATGATAAAATAAATATTAAGGATGCTAATGGGCTAATCTAATTAAATCAAAGTAAGACAAGCTATAACATTTCCTCCTTATGGTGACTTCACTCGTACTTCATGACACTTTCTTATTTTCAGCTTAGTTTTCAATTAATAATGAAACAGTAATAGCTATAAAAATTTAAAAAGGCTTTAATTGTGTTTATGATTTCACACAAAAAGGAAGCTTAAACACAGAAATGTCTCTACCCAGTGGCCAAAAGGAGGAAATGCGCTCTAATTATATAGGAAACATGTGCTCTACAGTAGTTTTCTTTTTTGGATGCACATTTTTACAATTTTATTTTCATCATCAAGCACATGTTTTAATTTATGGTTACATGCCAGTACAGTCACAGTCTTCCACTATAACCTACAATACTGTGCAAAAGTCCTGAGCTCCTCATTTCTTTACATTTTGTTTGGAAAACAGGAAATCAGATTTAGTTGTGCAAACTTAAATGGAAACACAGCAACAGAGTTTGTACAGTTATAACAAGCTTGAACGTCAATTTGGTGTGACCACATTTATTCATTTATTTAGGCAGCTTTCTTTTCATTTCTTTAACCAGTCTTCAGACTCCAGACTTCCTGAAGAACATTCAAAGCTCTTCTTTGGATTTTTGCTGCTTTTTGTTCTGTTCTCTGTCAATATGATCCCACACTGCTTCAATAACGTTGAGGTCCGAGCTGTGTGTTTTTCTATCCAGGTATGCTTTTACTGCATTGGCAGTATGATTGGGGAAAAGGTTATAACAGTCAATTCAAATTCAACTAAAAACTAAAACTAGATGTGAACAAAAAAAACCCATTTTAGTTCAATAAAAATACAAAATATAAATCCTCAGTTTTAGGATCTGTTAGTTTCTTTCAAACTTTGCCTAATGAGGCATGATGTGTTGAAGACTCTGGATGTCTACAAGCCTGTGCTTTCAAAAAGTCAAAATAAAATGAAAATAAACAGAGTGCAAAAGAAAATACAAAAAAAGAAAAAACAATCCTACAATAACTCTGTTTGGGATTGTGCTGAAAAATGACACTGTTGACAATCAGATGCCTTCCAGACAGTTTTTCATGGTGGATCAAAATCTGATGGCACTTTTCTGTGTTCATAATTCCATCAGTTTTGGACACCATTGGCTGAAATGCAGCCACAAACCATAACAGGTCTTTCCTGGATTTTGTCCCATGACTTTTATATGGGGGTCAACTGCAGGTAGGAGGACTGGACTGCAAATGGGTGAAAAAGCTGCCGTTATCCAAAGAACAACTTTGGATGTCATTCAGAAAGCCTGGAGAACTACTGCCCACTTTAAAAAATTACTAGAAAGTCAGGCTCCATGGAACCAAAAGAAATGAGTGGTGGCTTAAGAAATTGTATATATGTAAGAAGACTGTGAGCTGGTGCTGAGAGTTCAAGATTGAGCTACATAGTTCATGAATAATTAAATTTAGAATTCTCACTCACCTGTCCCGGTGGACCCGGGTATCCACGATCACCTTTTTGTCCCTGGAATGAGAGAGAGACCACGGTGTTACTGTCTGACTTGTCAAATTCAAATTCACAAATTGTTTGGAGGCAACTTACTCTATCGCCATCCCGGCCTGGAACACCCGGCAGGCCTGGGTCTCCTTTGATTCCCTGATTGTGACAAAAATGATATAATAAAGTTAAGATGTGTAGATAAGACATTTTTGAATAGGATTATGAATTGTGTAGTTTATTGTCAGAACTCACTGGAAATCCTGGAGGACCTGGATCACCGTCTTTGCCTGGTTTTCCCTGCAAGAGGAGACAGAAATATGTGATCAGAGGAGCATCTGCCAGAGCTGAAAAAAGAAGCCAACGTGAAAGTTGCAAAGGCTACTCTTCCTCCAGTGGCCACTTGAGGGTGGCTCCAAAAAAAAAGAGTCAATCTCCACTGAAGCTTGCTCTTGTGCTTGTACGTCCTTGTAGTCATGCTGACACCTTTAGAAATAAGTTTGCCACTGCTTTCATGCAGTGTCGAGGTGATGGATCAGGTTTGGTACTTACTCGTTTGCCTGCCTCTCCTGGTTCTCCCTTTTCTCCTTTCTGGCCACCAGAGGGACCCTATAACAACAGAAGAGTCGCCATAAACGCTCGACAGAAGAAAAACAACACTGAAGAAGACTAGATACTCCATGTGTCTTGCCTTTGGTTCAGGAGACTGTAGATACTTACCGGAGGTCCCGGTGAGCCTGGATCCCCTGGAAGGCCAGGAGGTCCTTGGTCACCCTTCAGAGCAAACAGAAAAACATGGGATGGCTTTAAATCTATTTCAGTGGTTCAGTGGTGCCTATCTGAGCTTTAAACAAAGCTACTTAATAAAGCATATTCTGTTTAGGATTATAGTTCTGGTTCTTCATATCTACTAGGTAATTGTATTGTTCAACCCAAATTACAAAAAAGTTGTGATGCTGTGTTAAATGTAAGCAAACACAGAATGCAATCATTTGCAAATCTCATAAACCCACATTTTATTCACGATAGAAGGCCTTCCCTGAAAAAGATGTCTGGATGGGACAACTAATACCTGCAGTACCTTTTCAGCATTTATGGTGCCTTTGCAGATGTGCAAGCTGCCAATTGCATAGGCACTGATGTGCCTCCACACCATCAGAGGCTTTTTAACTGACTTCTAACAACGAGCCGGATGGTCCCTCTCCTCTTGAGTCCTGAGATCTCGGCGTCCATGTTTTCCAAAACTAATTTCAGATTTTTATTCGTCTGACCACAGAACAGTTTTCCACTTTGTATATAGTATTCCACAATTTGTAGAAGCAGGTTTGTTTTTTGCAGAAAAAACCTGCCCAGCTTCACGTCAAAGAAACTCTGCCTCTTTAAGATGCCCTTTTTATACCCAGTCACGTTAATTGGCCTGAGACTTGATGGAAATCATTACTGTACTTTACTTTGCTTCTATTTATTGAAGATCTATTTGTAATGCATGTGAGTGTCCACCTGTCAGCAAGAGAAGATACTGAGTTTTGAAATTGGTTTAAACCAATTTAAACCAATAAAACTAAGTCATAAACGAATCTGTATTTAAGTAAAGTTTTAATCTCTGGAATCCTCATTACTAATGGAAGACTCCATAAAATAGTTGTACCTTGTCTCCTCTTTGAATCTCTGCCTCAGGTGACTTTATCTGCTCCCCAACCTGTCCTGGAGGACCAGGAGGTCCTGGCAAACCTGGTTCACCCTATGATCACAACATTGGGTTTAGTAATTCAGCAGAAGGATTGAAAAGGAAATCTTGAGACACAGAATGATCATAACTGATTTTTGTAGTTTAGAAAGTGATCTAGTACCTTTTCTCCTTTGGGTCCTTGGAAGTTCAAACCCATATTTCCCTGTTTAGAAAAAGCAGAGGGAGGTTGTCACCTGGGTCTCAGCGGATGATGTTTTATGACGAAGAAAATTTCAAAATGTATTATTGCTGTGTTCTCTTTGTTTACTAAAATTTAATTAATGAGAGTCTGATCTCACCTTAGGCCCGGGAAGACCGGGAGGACCTGGACGACCCTGAAAAATGACATCAGAAACAATTCACCTTCAATCTGCTGCTATTTGTGTAACCTGGATGAAAATGGGCCATGGTGTAGTAGCTGAACTTTACCTCATAGCCTCTGGGTCCCTCAGGACCCATCGGACCTTCCGGACCAGGAGTTCCAGGTCGACCCTGCGACATAAAAGCACAGAGATAAAAAATTTACAGCGTTATAATATTTGGAGTATTTTTCAAATAATTTTGTTTCTTCTTATTAAGTCTATTTTGGTTTGGAATTGAGAGCATTTCTGGGTCTGAGAATTAATTACTTATATTGTAAGGTCTAAATGTGTTTTCATGAGAATAAATAAAGCTCAATAATTATAAATATAACAGAAATCTAAATATGTGGCAGTTTTAGATCAGATTTAGACGTCTATTTTCTGATATTGGACTTTTTTCAAATATTAGACATGGCAACTTACCCTTAACTATAAAATTACTCTTTCATGAAAAAATTTAAATATTGAGTTTCAATATTTATTTCTTTTGTAGCATGTTAGAAAGTCTCTTCATTTGTCCCAATAGTAAACAGGTTTTCTATGTACAGCTCTAGAACCATTCATTTAGATTATTTTCTACACATTTCATTCTGATTTATGGGGTGCATTTGAAAACTTTTGGACCTGCACAAGAATTTGATAAAAGGGCTGAATAAGCTTTGGCACTGTAAACCGCGAGAAAATGAGAATAGTTCACTCACAGGACCTCCGGGCAAGCCGGGCAAACCCGGTGCTCCTTTATCTCCAAAACGATTGGTGGAGATAACGTCGCCTGGGTCTCCCTGAAAACAAGAGAATCACATCCAGGAGAAAAAGTCAGATATGCATTTTTCTTCAATGGAAAAAGAAGCTGAGAAAAAAAAAACACATTTTAATTCAATAAAAACAGCACCATCTAGTGGCCAAATACTAAAAACTCATCTTGAGAGTTTTGTAAAAAAAAAAAAAAGTTCGTCTTAAATGAAGTTATAATTTTATAGAAATCTGAATAAATAAAGAAGCGAATTATTACACTTTCATATTTGTGAGTTTCACAATAATGACAGCAAAGAGCAAACAGACAACGTCAATTAGTAAAACACAGCCAACCCTACAACCCTGAACAGGATAAGTTCATCCATAAATGCTGCGCAGTCCCATATAAAGTGGAACACATGTTCACTGTAACCACAGCAGAGGTGTCTAAACAACATTCCCCATTTCATAAAGCTTTTGTAATTGCAGCTGGAGTCTCTAAGTCGCTTCCTTTTCAGAGGTCTTTATGAAATCTCCCGAAAGAATATCAATAGTTGAACAATAAAACAGTAAAAGCTCTTCATTCTGAGGGCAGTTCTATTTGAAGGTGTCCCATTTTGTTAGTGTAATCCAGCTACAAAACAGTGCGTGTGTTGATTTTTACCTTTTGTCCTGGCAGACCAGGTGGACCCTATAAGGAAAAAAAAAAGAGAGAAAAGTGTGAAAAAAATCAAATCTGTGACCCGTGTTATAAATATTCTCCCTCACTGACTTACAAAAAGTCCTTGCTGCCCAGGGATTCCTGGACTTCCTGGGAAACCCCTCTCACCCTGGAAAAAAAGAAGGAAACATCATAAAGAAATACATACATATGTATGCCGAGACTGAACATTTTGGAAATGGGCACTGGACAAAAAGAAAGGTCCAAAAACAGTGATGTTCAGGTTAGATTTTTTTTACGGTATATTTTACTGGGTATATAAATATACCCTGAGTATAGAGGGTATATTTATGTGCCAAAAAATATATGCAGCATCCTGCTTTAAACAAGCACAAACATCAGTAACATCTACTTCTTTTCTGCATTAATGACTTTTTCTGAGATACCTTTGTCCCATTGCACCCCGGCACTCCTCTCGGGCCTGGAGGACCATCGAGCCCAGGCAGACCCTGATAAACAGGAAATAAAACAGGAAGTTGCATCAGAAATGCCGCCTGATTTTGAGAAAGCTGCGCTTTTATATCTCTGACAACTCACTGGAAGTCCTGGTGTTCCTGGAAATCCTGGCAATCCTGGAGGTCCCTGTTAGAGAGCAAAAAAAATCAAATGTGTCATTTAAAAGTTTAAATGTCAGAAAGAGAGAATAACGTTTTGTGGGTTTGTTTATTTATAACCCGACTGTCAGTAAGGTGCCAGCACAGTGAAATGAGGACACCTGCTGTCCAGAGTGAGTATTACAACCCAAAATAATTCAGTGCTGAGAAAGAATTATAACGTTATCCCGTTTAGTCAACATGGAAACAAATAACAGGTGAAATTTAACTAAATTTATTGTTTCTTTATAAATCATAAACTTCAAAAAATTATCAATAAAATGGTGAGAAGTGCTCCAAATCTCAAAGTCTGGAGCAAAAATGGAAGGATTACTTACTCGAATTCCTTTTGGACCAGATTGTCCTTGAGGTCCATCACTTCCCTGGGAGGAAGGACAGTAAACAAACAAGAAAACATCTTTGACTCAATACTGTGAGCAGCATCAAAGATCAATAACCATTAGGACATGAAGCAATAAGGAATGGCCCAAAATACTTCCTGTCTGATCAGACTACAGGGTCTGATACATACATACATTCACGCAAGTATGGGAAAAGGAATACCTACAGTAGTACTATTGTCAGACAGTTTAGTTAGTAAGAAAGTACCGCATTATAAAAGCACTTCAATGGTAATAAAATATACTCAGAAATAACCAATTATTGATGCATTCACCTGGTAAATGCTGATATTACATTAGCTAATACCTGCTCGTTACTAATTAATATCTGACATTGGTGATTCTATTCCCAGATCATTCTTTGTGAAAATCTGAAAGAGAGCACTGCGAAAACGTTCTAATCTGCTGAATATTACGATTTATTCTCTCTGCCTGACCTGATATCACTTCCTTTTCTTCAACCTACTTCGTCCCCTTCATCTTTCATCTACTTGCCCTCCCAACCCACCTTCTCCCCTCTGGGCCCAATTGGTCCTTCAGGTCCAGGGAATCCCGGGACACCCGGCTGTCCCGTCAAGCCTGGCAAACCCCTGTCACCCTGCAAACAATGACACAGTCAGTGCAGTCATCTTTTACATATTTAAATATAATTATGACGTGTTTTCAGACACATACAGTCCAGGCTATAAGTAGCTGGACAGCTGCAAATTTGCTTCTGCTGTGCAGATTTTGTGGTTCAGCACATACAACTTGAAATAAAAGCATGGCTCCTCTTTCAAGGTCTCAAGTTTCAGCTTTAATTTGATCATCAAAACAGGAAAAAACTGACTGATGCAACATAGCAATAACAATGAGAATAATAACAAGAAACACGAACCTCCACCAAGGCAGCTCACTCCCCTGGGAGTATTTACTTGTCAGGGAACAGAGTTGTATTTTGCATATATTTATTTTTGCCGTCTTTGCTCTTCTCAAATGTCCTTAAAGTAGTTTGTAGTGCAGCAAAAATCAAAGACGGGCGGACATGACATGTTCATGTGGGAGCAGGTATCAGATCATAAGTGCTGATTTGTAAAGATATAACACCAAGTTGGAGTAAACTTTGCAAAATGTAAAAGTGAGGTCAGACGTCAAATGTGCCATATTTGGATGTAAACTATAATTTGATATTTATGACCCCATTTACTGTACCAGCATCATTTCCTCCATGTTGCCAATACAAACAAAGGCGGCAGAATTTTAAGCAGCGTTTTGAAGATCAAAGACGTTTTATGAACAGGTGAGTTTGTGTTTTTCAGGTCAAATTTTTGTAAATTGTGTTTATTCTTAGAGTCAGAAAGGATGTTTATGCAGGGTATACCCACTGGCTGTGTGCGGTGTCACCACATTCTCAACATGGTGATTACAAGTAGCAGCTTATACTCCATATCCAGTCATCCATCGCCAGACTGAGTTAAACTTATCGGCAGAATAACTGAATTATATCACTTGTAAGGAAGCAATTTTTCCCACAGTGAATACTACACATTGTGTGACATTTTTCCTACCTTTTCTCCTTTCACTCCACTACAGTCACATTTGGATCCTGCACATCCATGGCAAGCCTGTTAAAGAACAAGAGAGATGAGCATCTGTTGACCGTCACTTAACCAGAGAATACATCAGCAAAATTACCGGTGACAAATATAACTACTAATCACATTTCGGTATTCTGAAAATAGAGGCTCCATAGCTGGAGAGGTTTATATATTTGCCTAAGTAGCGAAAGATTCCCAGGAGATATCCAGGAAGGGCATCCAGTCTAAAAATCTGCCAAATCAAATTTGTGGAGCTGCCTCCTGTGGTGCTCGCTGTGAATAAGCGAGCAGCTGAAAGTAACTCTCTAGTAGTATCTGCAATGCCTCCTCTCGATGTGACTTCTGGCACTTAAGCCACATATAATCAGTCCAAAATGTCCTGCAGAACACCTTAAAGCTAAACACTTTTTTAAAATGCTGTGACCACATGCAGTAAAACTTAGTACACTTCAGTTTATGCTCCAATCTTGCCACCAGAGGGCACTGCATAACCGCGCTTTGCACACTACAGCACTTCTTCCCCAGTGGTACAGAAAGGTCAGCGGATTCTCCTGCAGGTTTGTTTTCTGGTGAGAGCGCAGCTGCAAGGTCAGTGAGCCCAAACAGTGCTCTAACCTCAAATAAAATAAGGCTTTTATCTCACAGAAAGCAGGTTTATCTTCCAAAACACTTCACTTCTTCACATGTGTGGAAATGCTTATTCACTTTTTTAGGGACTAAAGAGTGGAGGAAGAGGTTTAAGGGAAAACCCAGAAGGGATGGATGGGTAGGTGGAGTGGGAGTGCCAAGCTGCTGATTAACTTTTCCCATGCATGTTGACACAGCGAATGCCAGACGGGCATCGATTGCACGCATGCCAGGCAGTCAGGTTGTGAGAAAGACAGAGAGCGCACGAGAGAGGACAGACAGGCGGACATTCTTGTGTGTCTGCAAAAACTTTTGTGTGTCCATCTTTGAGCTGATGGTTTTTCACGGTATCGTTGTTTCACTGGCACGGGGGGGACTAAATCTGAGTGCACTTCCTGATTTATTGGTTTATCACTAAGTCTAAGAAATCAGGAAGGCAGTGAAAAAAAGCCCAGTGCAACCTGGTTATTTGTTCTGTTTGACCTGGAGTCTGAAACTCAAAGATGCAAAACAACTCAGCACCGTAACAGTGACACTTGCAGAGCAGACGGGGGGAGTTAAAAGCAGCTCATCACATCCGTGCCAAATCATCTCCTGCAAGATATTTCTTCAGTACACATGAAAATGCCATCATGTGTACTGACGTGCGCTTACATTAAGTTACAGCGCATGGCTGTACTGCGTCTGTATTTCAGCGCTTTGTGGGTAAAAGATTCCCCACACGCCCACTGACAACGCTGTCATATTTTCTTCAAACTGCGTGCATGGGTCAAATACTGACTACCAAATATTGGTATCAGTCTCAAAAACTGAAGTTTAGAACATCACAGCTTGATGCCTAATGTGAACTAATAACAGTCTGGATGTGACTTCTGTTTAGTCGCTGTTATTGCAGCAGTGCTTTAATATGTTTGAGCTCTCAAGGCTTTGGAGATTGAGATGTTTCAATCTGAGATTTTAAGACTGATACCGACAGTTGGTGGTCAATATTTTTTCTTTCAGACACAAAACATAAACGGAATTCCCTAAAATTTGTAACGGGTAGTTATTTATGAATCCTTAAATTAACTTGTTTTATTGTCAAAACAAGCCATGGATTACACTCTGCTTGGATCAGCCCGTTGTTGTTGTTGTTGTTTATAAAGTTCCAAACATGTGTTGCCAACAGGGGAGTTGCAGAGTGCCCTCTGGTGGACACATTATGCAACATCAACACTCAGAACATGGTTGAAGGGTGTTTCTCACATCTCGTTCTAAATGGCAATATAGTCGTTATAGACGGTCAAATAGCTAATAATGGTCCTGTCGATATATTGGCTGGACTCTACAGTTGCATGGTCTAAGCATTGAATTGGTAGATATGACTTTGTCATAATATTTTGAACTTTGGCCCTGATAGTTGCTATCTTCTGCAGAGTAACTGTTCTGAAAAACTCACACAGTTGCAGCTCATGTCTGTACACATATAAAGACAGTGTGTATGTGCATACATTTATATTTGTCACATTACCGTGTGTGTGTGTGTGTGTGTGTGTGTGTGTGTGTGTGTGAGGGTTTAGTTCCCACAAATCTAACACCTGAACACTGCACAAAGAGCTGGAATTTTCATGCTGGAAGTGATCTCAAACTGTGCTGTTGTCTGGAACAGTGTGTGTGTGTGTGTGTGTGTGTGTGTGTGTGTGTGAGAGGAGAGATTGGGCTGCCCAGCATTATGGGGTTGTACTCTATACTGGGAGGCTCAGAGCTCATGCTGCTATTTATAACTTCGCAAACACGAAGCCACGGCGGCACACACTCGGGTAACAGCGGCCGTGTTTGTACGGACACGCTCGGTCCGGCTCAGGTGGGACCCGCGGCAAAACCTCAGACTGCAGAGTTTAATAATAAATACGAGTCAGATTCATTCGTAGAGGTTAAAGGTCATACACAGAGGCTGGTGCTGGCTGTAGACAGACACGAGTGCTCAGAACCCGTTTATTCTGAGAGGCAGGAGAAACTCTAGACCTCTCTCTGTCTGCACCACACACCACCCAGAGCAGACAATTTATTCATATTATCACTCCAAGTCAGAGTTACTGAGCTGATCCGGACCGGAATCGAAACCTGAGCTGATTAACATGACTCGAGAGGTGCGGCTGACGTTTAACACGCCAACCATGTAGAGCTTTAGTCATTTTCATTCGAAGCCAAAATCGTAAACTGAAATCATAATGTGATTAATCGTAGCCTTAATCTCTGAATAAAACTTCTCAAAAACCGTCCGGCTGCCGGCAGCAAGCTTGAAATCGTGCTGCCGAAGCGAACAGCAGAGGGTGGTGGGAGTCTTCTCTCACTTTCCATGACCAGGAGGAATGTACACTCCTCATCTGAAGTGTGTTTCTCCTCTGCTCCGCTTTCATTCCAGAGGAAGCAGACAGGCCTCACAGGGAGGAGGAGAGGGGGGGGGGGGGGGGGGGGGGGGGGGGGGGGGCAGACTAAATACACACCGGGGAAAGAAGGGTAACAGCTACAGGTGAACTCAACCAGACACTAATGAGGATGAGACAAAGAACAAAGGAGGAAAGTAAAGACTAAGAGAGACAAACGAGGAACCAACCTTAAAAATAAAACAGGAAGTAAA
>VUQK01039812.1:51602-62334 GCA_015106715.1 Bujurquina vittata
AAAAAAATAGACCTTACATTAAATAACATTTTGTTTTTCTTGCCCTCATTGTTGAACAGTATGGAGCTGACTAAAGCATAATTAATCATTAGCATAATTAAAATTAAAATATAAATTTCTATTTTAGGTTCATACATGTGAACATCCGACTCCAGACGAGTCAGTGCCTCACCCATCAAAAACCTCACTGCACGTCACTGATGTGGTTGGTGCCGGTCATGGTGGTAATCCCTGAACCAAATATTGGCCACCGAAGGTCAAGGAAGTCATCATCCTGAAGAAGTAGTCCTATCAGGCTTGGTTAGTCTGTGGGACTCTGGAGGCAGCTGACAGGTACCGGCAGGCCAAGCAGAACCTGGCTCGGGGAATGACTGAAGCAAAAACTCACGTGTGGGAGGATTTTGGTGACGCCGTGGATAAAGACTTTCGGATAAGGTTTATGCAGTTCTGTCAAACTGTCAGGTGACTCAGGACGTCTGTGCTCTACCCACACGGTATATAGTGTGGGTGTGGCCATGTCTAGTTCCATGAATAAAGCAATTACTGGAATTTTCATGTTCACAGGTAGAGTAGGGATCCAGGAAACAGGTTGAAAATGATGCACTCACCAGCTCTTCCACCCTCCTGCTGAGAGTTACGTTACTAACAGTAGAACAAGAAATTCGGATCCTAGTTTTACTAATGAGTTCGACATGACTGTGGTTTTGTTCAACCTTTCCTTTTCTTTTTTGTATTTATACTCTACATCAAAACTGACCTTGAAGCAGGAAAAAACATTACCAAGCATTGAGTGTATGTTTAAGATGACAATATTTGAACGAGGTTTCAGAGCAATAGGAATAAAATCCACTTTTTGATGAGTGTTTTCACTGTGTTCCATCGTATATCCAAAGCTGAGGAAAAAAATGTTTGAACACTTCTTCTGACTCGTACTGTTCAACAATGAGATCCCTTTGATGCTTTGGAAGATCTCTGTGAACCACGGCTTTTGTTGTAGCAGGCGACTATGTAAATGTCCAGAAAATTCTGCTAGGACAGCTGTACTTTATTCAGGGTTAATCAGAGTTTCTTGAATTGATGGCAGGTGTATACCCAAGAAGACCAAATGCTGTGACTGAATCAAAAGGTGCCTCAATAAAGTATTAGTTAAAGGGTGAGCAGACTTATGCAACCAGCTTTTTGAACATTTTTCCTCTAACAGATTTGTTTGTCTTTCTGTTGAACTGCACAGGTTATGGGTCAAATTAAAGGTGGGAACATTTTGAAATTGTATATTGTGGTCTAATTTTTTTAAACATCAGAAAAACATTTTAACAGGGGTGTGCACACATTCTATAGCTGCTCCACATCTAAAATCTAAGGCTCCGTTGAGTTTCTTTTATTCTGTTTGAGTAAATCCTGGGTCCTAATACAGTGATATGTGAAAGACAGAAACAGAGTGGATACCTTGCATGTTGCTGGATCTCAGTCATAGCACTTATTTAAGGTATTTCCCTTTGTGCAAAGGTCTTCATCGCTGCAGCTGATGATCATCTCTTGATAAAATTTGATGTCACTTTTTCTGCATTTATTGTGAATTTAAATGTCCTCACACGGGGCTCTTCCTTATCATCTCTGCTTCAATAAAAATCCACTTAAAGAGTTCAGTGTCCTTTGCTCTTTTTTCATTATGAGATACTGTAGCACACTTGCTGCATAGCCCAGCCCCCACCCCCAGTTTCATTAGTGTGGAGGCCTCGCACAATTTTCCACACTTCATTAGGACACGTGTGTAGTCCTCTCATGAGAGGGATCAAGTACATACTACCCCCAGTCTTTCCTCTTCTCACTAGCTTCCAGTAAAATTCTATATTAATTTCAAATTTCTATTGCTTACTTGAAAGATCTTTCATGGTCCCCACAATTGCAGCAAAAGTGTTGAGCACTTAACCCAGCAGTCAGCTGTTTTTTTGAGGATCCGATCACGGTTTTTTATCCTTTCCTGATTGCTGATTGTGAATCCAAAGGGGGCGATGCCTTTGATGTTGTAGCTGCTTCCCCATTCCTTAAGATCCGAGCACCTTGTCATTTTTTCTGGTTTCTTGTTAAAACCCGTTGTGATCTGAATTGATATTTTGGCTTTGAATAACCACATTCTTTGTCTACATTTCTGTTTTGTCTCTGTTTTGTGCTTCTGTTTCTCACTTTCTGGTTTGTTTTTGGTAAGAACTCTATTTGTGTGTCTCTTTTCTTGTTTTCTCTCCTTTGTGATAGCGTGCCCCGCCCTCACCAATAGAGACAGAAGATACGCGCCGGTGAAGGTATGTATGGGTGACACACATCCCCGTGTGCGTGTGTGTGTCTATAGCGCTTGTATAATGCTCCCCAGTTGGCAGATTCTTAAATCATCTTAGCCTTTTATTGCCATTCCCAGGGGTTGCTGTGTTTTCTAGCTTTAATTTTTACACATAGTTTCTCATGAATTACCTTTTTCCTGTCTTTATTTATTAATTTATTTATTTTTGACTTTCTTTGCCACACTGCACAGCTTCCTGAGTATAAACATTCTGATTTTGGGTTTCAGTCTGCCTCCTGAAACCTGCCCTGCCTAGAAGCATTTAAGCTTACCCAGAGAACCTCTTGGTTACTTCTTACCGAGGTACATGCCTGTGGCATCAGTTGCTTCAGATCCATCGCTGCCTTCCAGCCGATTAAAACTCCATGTCATTACGGTGGTTGAATTTCTTTAATATCAGTCGCAAGTATGAGGAAATGCATTGTCTGTAAGAGATTCCACAGCCCACAATGAAATTAAAAATTGTGTTCTATATTACAGCTAGATGGGAGTTGTGGAGCCCATTGAGATTTAGATGTTGCACTACACTGTGCATCTATTTTGAACCAAACTCATTACCCGTACTTCAGCGCTGAACTTTCCACCCTTCCAAATAAATGTTTGAGACTTTACCTAAATATCCACCAGCACCTTGGTTTGTTAAAACTTGAGACAACTTTGTCTAAAACTTGTGAATGTGTCATCATTTAGCTGAAAACAACTTCAGGAGTCTCGTTGTTGTTAGCAGTGTTAGCACTTTTTTTTTTTTTCAAATATTAATGAAGCATCTCAATTTAGAAAGTTCTTTGAAAGTAGCAATGCTGAATCTCCGTGTAAAAGCAACATCTGTTGTGGGTTTGGTGAATTATTTAGCGACCTTTCTGTAATGAAACAGGTGATGAATAATCTGTCGGGCGGGCGAGACACTTTGATGCTCACACAGATACAGTAACAGCCTCCTCACGGATCCTTTCTGACACACAAACCATAATGTTGTCATTTTATTTCCAAAGTAGATACTCTAAACTGAATGTATAAGATCTTATTTCCCCTCAGTGCGGGTAGCTAAATATTTTACCAGCATAACAAATTTGAGGATGGCTTGAAGCTGCATCAACTGTAGAGAGACCCGACATTGAGTTTCACCATCTGACTGAAACAGTATGATCTGATCCCCCCAGCTTCCTCTACTGGTCTGTTTTATGTCTGTGTGGATTTAATTGTTGGAGTCAATGAGGAATAATGTCTCTTACCTTGATTCAACTGTGCAGGTCAGCCATTTTTCAAAGATTGAATTTCTGAGTAATACTATGATTTCTCAGAGGCTGAGCAGCAGCTCTCCTGGGGGAAATTAGCTGACTTAAAGTTGGTGAATTTAAGTGCAAAGGGGGCCCTTCAGGGTATACCACTCACAAATATTCATGAAAAGGTGTTAGAGAAGAGCCAGTCTTAAGTTTTTCAAACTTTTAGACATCCACAATTTAAAAAAATGTTCACACTTTTTAAAGTCACTGAGATTTGTAACATAAAATGTCTTTTCAGGTCATCAGTGTCTGCAGGAAGTTGGTAAACTCAGCCAAAGAGCAGTCTCAATATTTGCTCTAACCCCCCCCAGGCAGCTACAGTCCACTGCCGTAGGTGTTTTCACTTATCTTTCCTGATTAAACAACACTGTGTGAACAGCCAGGCAGACTGACACCTTTCTCACTACACCTGCTGCTGAAGCTGTTTAGCTGGGGCAAATGACATCATTATCATTGTTATGAATTCAGGTTTTAGTGGTAGGGTAAGTCCCTACATAGCTCCAGACAACTTCAGCCGGGAAGCAGAACTGTATGCTGGTTATATACATCTTGAGCATCTATAGATGCAGTATATTGCAAAAAAAAACCCAACAACAACGAATCTAGATGTAATTTACAGATTTATTTCTTTTTTAGATTTAAATTATATGAAGGTTAAAGCTCTTTATTGTTGGACAAGGGCCTGTTTCATTGATGGATGCCAATACAGACAGCTGTGACTGCTAGCTGTTTCTCAGGCTTAACCAGCTAATTTAAGTTCCTGAACTTGACCCCTGAACCTTGAGTGTGGTAGAGAATCAGCATTTTTAATGCTATTATCTGATTTATATTATGGACGGCTGTGTGGTTAATTATACTATCAGATCATGTAAATCATCTAAGACAGTCTCTTCTTTGGTATTTTAGTACTCATTATTTGTATGTTAACGCTGTTCATCAGATATGTATGTCTCTTTGATGCACCTATACAGTCTATCCATGTACCCTAGCAAGCTAGCTAGTTTTAGCTGCTAACTTAGCAACCAACCCTCCAGGTACATAGAAGTAGTAGCCATAGTGCTAAAACCAGTCTTGAAAATGATGTCACAAATGAATTGATGACATCATAATGGCTACATCCATCTTTCATATACAGACTGTGGTTATACTCCTTTCTTTCTTTCATTTTTAATTAATTAATTATTTTTTTAAAATATAAATTTTATGGTTCTCACTTAATGGCACCAGTCATAATATCCTATTTTTCTCCTTTTGCTGATGTTAAAAAAAAATCTGTAGTATTCCTTCCAGAAAAAAAAAATGCAAGTAATTTTATTACAGTAAGACTTCTTTGGCTTCCTGTCAGTGGAGGTTTTTAATCTGTCTACTGTTGTATTCAGGAAGTCTTCCCATTTGATAAAATGACATGTCAGGAGTAACACAAGGCCAAAGTCACTTCTAACACGAAGTGTGATTAAAGGGGGGAGATGAAGAGTGGCTGCAGGATGATTAATATAACAGCACCTTTCTTCTTTATTTTGCTGGCACTCTGAGCAGTGATAATAGAGTTTTAGTGTCCAGTCATTTAAAAGAGATGGGAAAATAATTTGGATTTTTTTGGTTCACGAGCAGAACAATGCAGTTTGTTAACTGCTCAGTAATGCCATAAATCTACAAAGAAAAAAAAATATGATAATTAAGTTAGTGTTATGTATTTTTTAACTGGATGATAAAAAGAAAAATTATTGCGATTTGATAAAGCCCGGATTTTATAACACTGAGATGAAATTGCCTTACATTCATTTTTTCAGGGACAACAATTTGAAGCTCATTCCACATTTGCCCCGTGGCAGGCCCAATGCCGGACTCAGAGGCTTTAGAACTACACTTTTATGTGTCAGAAATCAAACAGTGGGCCATGATGGCTCTTGTGTTTGGATTTTCATATTGAAATAACTGCCCCAGTGGAACGCTGACCTTCTCTTGGTGTGTGGATCGAAGCGTCTCTTGATTCGTCTCTCCTGCCGGGTGCCCTGCGGGACCTCAGCATGTTTAACATAGCTGGGTTTACACAGGAATAAAGGCTGAGGTGAGCTTTGATGGCACATTTCGTTTCTCTCCTCAGCAGTCAGCAGTTTGAGAGCTGGAGGGAAAATGAATTGTGGCACGTGTTGCTCACCTCATTTGAGTTGAAATGACAGATCACAAGAACCTCAGCGGGAAGTGCTGAACTCTCCAAGGGTAGAAACTAAACAGAGAGAACCCCATTTTGGCTTTATTTCTGTTGTAACATTAATTCAGTCTGTCATATAAACAGGAACTGCTTCCTGTAGAGAGTCTTCAGATTTTAATACAGTGATAACTTTTTAGAACTAATGAATTTAAAACCAAATTCATTCTAAGACCCTGAAGAGATGTCGTCCCTTCAGTGGCCTTGATTCATACTGCAGACACTTTGACAAAGAATCTTTGCAAATTGCATCTTTAGGCCGTTTGTTACTAGCAGTCTGTCATAAAAACATACAGTTTGTTCTCATTTCTTTAGTTGAATCTACAAAAATGATAGCACAGTTTGATAGACATAAAATTGTGTTTCTCAGTATGGTGTGCAGTCTGTCCTTAAAAAATTTAAAGAAACTGGACAAGTGGTAGCAGAAGATTATCTAAGAGTCATGTACTTACTAAAAAGGAAAAAAAAAAGTCCAGCAAAGACCTGACACAGAACCTAAGAGATGCATCTGGCCCTTCAGTTGATCCATGGTGTGCTCACTGAAGCCTCATCAGAAATGGTCTCATGGGAAGGGCAGCTGTCAAGAAGCCATTCTTAAGGAAGAGAAACGGGAGAAAAGGCTGAGGGATACCAAATTACACAAGAACTGGTCTGAAAATCAGTGGCAACAGGTCTGATGGAGTGGTGAACTCAAATTTTTCATTTGAATCATCACCGGTATATCTAGAGGAGGTCAGGAGAGAGGAGCAGTGCGTGTCTGCAGCCATCTGTAGAACAGGCTCCGTTGTGGTTTGGGGCTGAATTTCAGTGGTGTTGGGGAGCTTTCCTAAATTGATGGAATTATAAATGCACGTATGGTATGTTTTAGTCAGCCAAGAGAGATAAAAAAAAACAAATAAAACAACAACACTAAATCTAGACTGTACGCCATAGCAGCTGTGGCCGGCTCATATTTGTGAAAAAGATATTTTTAAACACACTATATTTTACCATATTTGAATAATATCAAGACTTAGCAATAAATCCGGAATAAAAACGGACATCCATCAATTAAATCTTTTGCGGTATTTTATGTTTTTACTTCCAAGTCACCTCGAAAGCTCTCGCCAGCGTTCATCTTTGAGTCAAGTGACTCTGGACAGATCCGCCCTGGAGTTTTGTCCTGTCAGGTAGGCAGTCAGTCCACTGTTTATCTCAGCTGTCAGTGTCAGGTGAGCAGTGTCCACCTCTATTCACTCTGGAGGAAGCTGTAAAACTTTGCGAAAGGAGTCGGGAAGGGTCGCGTGTCTGTTCTGCTGACAATAAGGAATAAACAGGCGTGTTTAGGCACATTTTCATGTGTTAGAGCCATGACTTCAGTTTAGGAGATGAGGCTTGATGTGAGGAGGAATTATCTTTATCATAATTTGACTTTCTGTTGTTGAAAGGGAACCCTTCACTGGTGATAAAACATAAATACGATCATTCATATTCTGAGTCTGAAGGTGCAAAATTTGCCACCATGGCTGACTGCTCTTTTCCACTGTAGTCAAGAAAGCGGTACGACATGGTGGCTTCCTCAAACTGCCTGCTTTTATGTATTTTTAATATATTTATTCTAAGTTCATGAGAATGCATCAAAAGAAGCATAATTACAAATTAGTCTAAAGGAATCCTCCTGGTTTTCATGAATACATCTGACCACAGGAATAAGAATATAAATAAACCCAGGCATTTTATTATGTTATTACTCATTTCTGTATGTAAGATAACATAATGAGCATTTCTGTTTTGACCTTGTGCTAAACGAACAGAGATTTCACCTAAGGAAAAAAAAACATAAAAACTAAATGTGAAAAATACGATAAAAGACAAAACAGAAATGCAAGGGTAACATTAGCTTCAGTCTGTATTAACTTTTCTGTGGACGTACTGTGAGATCAAGGTTCACGCTAGCGGGAACTCAAACTCCAAAACACAAGATTGGGCCGAAATATTTTAAGCAGCAACGTGAACGTCAAGGACGGCAGCATTAAATGTAAACATTTCCACTTTATTCCAGTCTGTGCAAAGCACATTGTTCCAGAAGTGTGGTAGTTTGTTCAGATTCAACTTTCAGTTCATTTCCATTTTATTTATATAATGCCACAACAGACGTCACAAACCTAAGCTCTGGTGCCGCGTTCTTTTTAGAGAGGACAGGCTTTCTCCTGGCAACTCTTCCAAAAGGTCTGTTTTCAGTCTTTTCTAATTACATTGTCATGAACATTCCCATTTAACATGCTAACTGAGGCCTGCAGAGTCTGAAATATAGCTCTTGTTTATCATGTATTCGTTTATTTTTGCACACTTTCACCTTGGTAGTATTTTCTGGCACATCCACTCCAGGAAAGACTGTGACAATGTGTTAACACACATCTGAATGCTCCGGGCCTGTGAGCTGCCAGCATGTCTGCTTTCATGGAGATGCTCACACTTGCTGATGATTAATAAATCAAGCGCATTTAATTAGCAGCACCTGGCTGGATGAATTGGTAATTTTGAGGATCCTTAACAAACCCGAGTGCACTTTTTTTTTTTTTCTCTATTCTTTGTAACTCATTGGAGGTCATTACAGATTGAGAAGCATCTACCAGGACAGTAAAAATCCCATTTCTTGGTCTCATTGACAACCTCAGTCTGAAGCAGCAGCCTACAAACACTTTGTGAGCTGCCAAAACCATATTGTGTTTGTAGGAAGAGCAGAGACAAGCGGGAGGAACTGCAACCTATCCTCAGAGCTGAGTTGCCACTAAAACACAGTTTTCACTCTCATCCATGCCGGCAAAGAACATCAGCATCTCCTTCAACATGGATTGCAACCTGGTTGTAGCAGTTTACCTGCCCTGGCCAGCTCTCTGGTGCCAGCAACCAATTTACAGTCTGACCCAGAGGGCACCTTACATTTTCTTCATCTTAACTGACACAGACATAGAAATTCTGTTACTATTTCATTTCAATTTTCAATTTAAACTTATATTTTGAAGAATAATGAGACCTTTAATAGCTTTGTATTTTCATAAAACAACTCAATCACACAAAGTGACACGCAGAAAGGAGTGTGCATTTATGAACAAAAACCGAACATTGTGGCTCACTTCTCATGTCAACACCACAAGAAGTAGAATCAAATGGTTTTTTTTTTTCCCCTGCAGTTACAGCAGAGGAGCTAAAACACTGAAGCCATGGAGCCTAAACATAAAAATATTTGCTATGAACTTAAACTGGGTACTTTGAGTTTAATCTAATGCAACAAGGGCTGCAGAGGTGATACTTTCTTTCATTTTAAATGTTTCCAAGGACAGGCACCCTTTTTTTCTGGTTCTTCTATGTTCTTATGAACCATCTCTGTGCATCAGATAGTTGGGTGATTATTTGGCTGTTCCAATAAAGTGTTTGGCTTGAGCCCCTGGCATCATTGAAACCCATTCCATGAAGCTGTCTATGCTCTGCTCTTGAGCTAATCTGAAGGCCTGCCACTTTGTGGCTGAGTTCATTGCCAGTCACTTCCTGCACCAGGAAGCAGCTACATCTATGACCTTGTAGTAATCCCAGTGTGAATGTGTGTGAATGTTAGCTAATTAAAGCACTTAGCTTAGTTACATATGGAAGTGCTTGTACGAATGGGTGTGAATGGGGTAAATGTAAACGTGCTGTAAAAGCGCTTTGAGTGCTCAGTAAGAGTAGAAAAGCACTATATAAGAGCTAGTCCATTTACCATTTACCAGATGTGCTGCAAGACCTTGATGGAGGATGTCTGAATGTCTGTTATGTTCTGAAAGAGCCAGAGTACCAACACTTCCAGACCAAATCCGGAGTTATTTAATGTTACAGTAGATCAACATAGGTGAACAGAATGTGCTGTTGGTTAATGTAACCTCTGGTCAAATATTAAAAGTAATAAGTATTGTCAAAAGTAAAAAATAAACCTTTTGTTGTGAGCTTTAAAACATTCTGAAAACAATTTGTAAATATATAGAATTCAAAATATTTTTTTCAATAGCTGACACAAACATAGTTATTACATAAAATATACATTTTATAGTGCAAAGCGAGGAGATGTTGACGCATTAGTTTTCACTGTAACTGTTGGCTAACAAGCGCCGAGTCAGTCCAGTTTGACAAACGCAGAATCTAAAATTAACTCCGGGCCTTTCAGTGAACTGGGCATACATAATATCCCATCTGTGTGTGAGAGCGTGCGTGTCTGTGATCTGATTCAACTAATTATGACAAAATAAAGGGGGAGTTTACATCAGTGTGAAACAGTGTACTGTAAATCTGCCCTGAGGATAACTGAACTCATTATCTTCCAGTGTTGTCATCGTTGCGTCTCTGACTTTGTGGGTGTTGAAAGGGCAGCTTGAGGTTGTTACAGAGGCCCTGGCACGCCGGTTGGTGCACGTGGAAGCTGTATGTGATGAATGGGGTTTACCAGACCAGAAGACAGGGGCTGCAGACAGTGACATGAGATGCGGAACAGGGATTTATCTGCAGCAACAGAAAAATCAATTAAACCTCACCAGTGTGTGTGTGTGTGTGTGTGTGTGTGTGTGCTCGCGCGCATCTGTTTGTACATGTTTGTAGTGTGAACCAGACAGAGACAGAGAATAATAACTGCAGTTAAAGTCATCCTGGAAGTCATTTCAGGAGCAACTTTTTCAATGAGAGTCTGCTAAATCCCAGACTCTCATTGTAGGAACCGGACCTGCTGTATTTGCATATAAGTATCTGATTCTGTATTGACCTACTTAAAGCTCCAGATGGGTGGGATGTGCACTGTAGAAGTGCAGACACAGATTGCCAATTTCCTTGTCAGATATGAGGTGAGGTGAACGAGAGGCCAACACCCCCCCCCCCCAATTCTTCCGATTTCCAAGAAAAAAT
>VUQK01039821.1:0-11919 GCA_015106715.1 Bujurquina vittata
GGGCAAATCCATGTAGGGCCACCATGGAAACTGCGGACAAACCCGTATGGGGCCCATAATGTGCGCCCTTACTTACCCTATATGGGGCCCACCTATGTGTGCTGGCAGGGAGGAAGGGTTACTGAGACAGGCCAGCTGAGGAAGAGGAAGGGTTACTGAGACAGGCCAGCTGAGGAAGAGGAAGGGTTACTGAGACAGGCCAGCTGAGGAAGAGGAAGGGTTACTGACAGAGGCCGGCTGAGGAAGAGGAAGGGTTACTGACACAGGCCAGCTGAGGAAGAGGAAGGGTTACTGACAGAGGCCGGCTGAGGAAGAGGAAGGGTTACTGACAGAGGCCGGCTGAGGAAGAGGAAGGGTTACTGAGACAGGCCGGCTTCGTCACTAACGTCCTCCTCAAAAACTGTCTGAGCTCAAAGACTCGCGTGTGCACTTTAAGCCACACTTTAAGCCACACTTTAAGCCACACTTTAAGCCACACTTTAAGCCACACTTTAAGCCACACTTTAAGCCGCACTTTAAGCCACACTTTAAGCCACCGTGCCTCATTGTGAAACAGGTACATGCTAGCCTCCATCGCCACAGTCGTGCTTTCAGGAATTGTGTTTGTTACCATGGTAACAGCATCAGCCAGCCTTATTAGCAGATGACCTGCTTGACCTCCTGAACCATGTTACCATGAAAGGTCTCTTGTGCTCCCACTGTCCTCACTGGGGTGCGCCACACACTGGGCTAAGTGAAGGTAGATAGTCACATCCTGGTGTCGTGAACTTGCTTCGTAATACAGGGTCCTGATGGGGGCATGTTTGCTGTCGGGATCTCTGTTGTGGACCACCTGCTTGTCAGGTTCCATCAACTTTCTCTGGACAGCCGTCGTTTCCTCTCTAAACTTTGTTCCTCTGTGCTGCAGAGTGGCAGAAGACTCAGGCCCACAAACAGCGAGAGCAGCTGCTGCTTCAGGAGCTGGTGTCACTGGTGAACCAGAGGGACGAGCTGGTCCACAGTATAGATGCCAAGGAAAGAGGGTGAGCCGCTCTGTGTGTCGGCTGGAGCGGCACCAGCATTCGTGTGAACACATTATCCGCTATTCATAGGCTAAACTTTGATATGCAACTAAAAACTGCTTTTTGTTTTCAGTGATTTTCTGTTCATGTGGATTTAATGAGAACTACAGCTTAAGCAAGAGTGCACCATACCATGTGTCTCTGTTAGTGATGTCACCGCTAGCCTGGGAGCAGATCAGTCAGCTTGCACTTAAAGCATTTCAAATTGGATTCCTGGAAGAAGTTGTTTGGGATCAGGTTTTCAGTCAAGCCAGAAAATGTCTTGTTTATTCACTGACAGAGTTTTCACCTGGATAATCAGCTTATTAGTAACTAGTGTGCTTCACAGCATGTCAGTAAGCAGGCGTGTTTGTTTCCTTCACTGCTACAGTTGCAACATCAGGACTGCTCGGTAACTGCGTAATTTAAGATATGAAAACTAAAGGTCCTGCTAAAGTTTGAAATCTGGATGCAGAAAAGGCGTTTGATAGTGTGGGCTCGCCGCCTCCCTAAAACATTTTGGATTTCTCCTGTACTGCGTCAGCTGGAGCCCATTATTCCCATCTCTGTTTGCACTTTTTATTGGCCCTCTGGCCTCAGCCATAAGACAGACTGATGACAGCAGTTTATATGCTGGTGACTTCCTTCTCTGTCTAACAAATCCCTCGACCTTACTTCTGTCACTTCACACTGCTTAACAGTTTTTGGAACGTCTCTGGCTACTCAACCAATCAAATACGATATCCTACCTTTAAAACATATGAAGTGGGATACTGGCATGTCTTTAAATACCTCAGTTTATATGTATCAGCTAACCCAAAAGATTCCTTCAAACTCCACACCAATACTTCACAATATGCAAGAAGACCCTGACCGATGGAATCAGTCGTATCACTGTCAGTCACCCCTGACTCCGCCCCTGGCCTCGTGCTCCTCTCCTAACTCTGCAGTTAACAGATTCTTTTGCAAAGCCACTGTGAGCTTTCAGGTTTTGCTCTGTTGTGGGCATTCAGATGTGTTCACAGACACGATAACTGGACCCACACACATAGCCTGGGAGATTGGTACGGATCTAATCCGTGTGCAAGTGTGTGGATTGAAGTGGAAAAATGCTTGCTCACTTTGCAGAAATGAGGAAAGTGAAAGGCTTCAGCCTTTAACCGTCTGCTCTCTTGGTGTCCTCAGAGCTCTGGAGGAGGATGAGCGTCTGGAACGTGGCCTGGAGCAGCGCAGGAGGAAGTACGCTAAAGAGCATAAAGAGAAGTGTGTGATGCAGTGACTCCGAGCAGCTCCAAAGATGGGATCACCTGTCAGAATGAATGGTCAGCAGCAGGTGCACACCGACACTGAACCAGTGTCAGATCTGCAACCATTCAGATGATCCAGAGCCACAATGCACATTAATGCTAGCTCCTGGCAGTAGGCACCATTGTGCAGTAGTCAAACCTTATAAAGGGCTTCAGCACCCAGCAACGTTGGCTCTCTCAGCAGATGAGGCACCAGCACCCCGAGCTTGCTTGTATCTGTGGGTGTATTCCTTTGTGGTTTCTGTGGATGTTTGTGTAGATTGTTGCAGATTCAGATCGAGGGTGTCAGGCGGCTTTGAGGTTTGAGGTATAACCAAATACAGCCTCGACTAGTTTTTGCTTCTGGAGAACTGAAATCAGAGCTACAGCAGTGCTAGCATGTCGCTAACCCAACAACTCCTCCAAACAGCAGCATATGTGCACCTGCAAGCTGGACATCCTCCCAACATAAAGCTTGTTTCCTAATCTGGTTAGATTTGATTACTGATTGTGATTTAGTAAATGTTTTCAAACCAACTTCACGTTGTTGCTGATTTTGAACTCTTTTGAACTTTTATGGTCGATTAACCATCAAAAAGAAGACACATCATCACTGCGAGGCAACAAGCAAAGCCACAGTGAGCGTTCTGAGAATAAAGCCCGCAAAATAAAATAGCGCAAAATACCGCTGATTTTAAATATTACTAGTAATATTAGTCAGTATGTGAGAGGATAAAAGCCTGTTTGATCCCTTTAGATCATTTAGATGCTGTCAGACAAACAGCAAAGCTGCCACACACACACATGCAGCGGCTGGTGTGTGTGTGTGTGTGTGCGCGTGTGTGGTGATGTGGTTGCATGTAAAGGAATGGAGAGAAACGCTGCGCTGAGTATTTAATGGAAGGATATCGCAGACTTAGGAAGCTCTTAATGTGAAGTTTGTCTGGCCAACTTTTATTTTGAATTGTTGTACTTTTTCCAAAACAGAAATGGGGTTGTTGTGTATTCATTAATAATTATACAAATTTAACAAATAATGTGGAACTTTGGTTCTTTGCTCTTCAAGGTTTTATTTAAATCTTTATGTTGTGTGTGCACTATTTACAGCCAAACAAATGGCATTGAGAAGTTTTAATGGATTTTATGTCAAATTTGCAAACTTTGTAAAGACTGGAAAATAGAAACTATTTGAATACGTCTACATGTTTGTGCAGTTTTTATTCGGTTTAAATGGTTTGTATTTGTCTGAATTCAGGCCAGTGCACCTTTCTGGCACAAAAATGCTTTTGGTATTTAGCTGTGACTTTATTGTCAGTCTTGATGATTTAGCAACATTTACCAGTTATTTCTCTGCATAAACAGCTCATAATTATTAGTACAACACCAGAAATGGGACTTCAGACACATTTAGGTCACTTTATTCACAGTGATGCAAAACTCAAAGGATGAAATTGTGAAGAATAAGCCAGATGTTATGACATGATCACCTTACAATGATCCAGCGGACACACATCACAGGTGACGTCCAGAGGTTCAGTCTCCTTTTATGACTGTCAGCTGTGCTCAGTGGACAGGAGGTCGGTTCTGTCAGGCAGCTGGGATGAGTTTGTCACGTATGGATACAAGACCAGGTCACGTGTTCTGTTTTTCGTGGATACAAGGAAAAACATTCCTGCTCATTTCACAGATTAATTTGGGGAAGTTTCACATATTTGCGTCCACTTTCCAAAGGAAACGTCGGCGCTATGAGCTGTGATCCAGAGTTCAGCACATCCAATAGTTTTTCATAGGCACACTCAGAACTTGGTCCTCCAACCTCGCCACCTCAGATGAGTTTATGGTTTGCACTGAAACAGCTAACGTAAAGTCAATGCAGACGTTTGGTTATACAGGAAAACTATGAAAGCAAACTAATTAAAAAAAAAATGTAACAGCACTATTTCAATATTGGCATAATGATCATTTTATAGCTGCAACAATGACACCCCAGGATGTTAATGATTAAGCAGAAAACCTGCGTGCTTGGGTGCACTGGAGGCCCATCAGTAACAGAGGCACGCACACAACATCCAACCACATGAAACACCCCCTGAAAAGTCAGCTTCATCAGAGTGGTGGAGCAGGCAGGCTCAGCGATGAGCTCTGCAGGCTCTGAGCCCGCCCTCTAAAGAGGCAGGTGAAGGGAGTAATGAGAACATGTCCAGCGGCGGACAGGTTTGCCCACCCTGCCGATGACTGGCAGTTTGTGGGCGTAGGTACGTGGTGGTACGGCAGAAATAGGAGTCGTCGGCGCAAACATGGTCTGGAAGGGGCGGCGGCCTTGACAACGCCGACCCATTTGCCGCCCACCAATGAGAAAGGAAAATGCTGGAGGTGTGGTCTGAGGTGAGGTGAAACGAGCTTTGGGGAACACTTCGCGAGACAGACCAGCTGAACGTTGGCTTGAACGGGATGAGGAGGATCTGGAGCGCTGCACAGACGAGGCGCGAGCCAGAGACCTAGAGGGGAGGTGGGAGGAAACAAGAAACCATCAGCATCAGTCGGTCCTACAAAGTGCCCAACAAAAACTCCCATTAGCTTTACCTTCCTGAGCCGGTGGCTGCAAGGCTGGGTGGAGGGGGATCAGTGCGCGGACTCCCATCCTGTCTGGGGCTGATGTTGAGGTTGGCGGTGAGCTGTGGCATCTTCCGGGTGGTGTCGAGTTTGGAGGTGGGGCCCAGGGGTTCCTTCCTGGTGTCGCTGAGCTGGGATGGAGTGCAGGGCGGGTAGTTGCCAAAACCTGGTCCTGTACTAAAGCGGACAGCCAGGCTGTCTCCGAAGAACGAGTAGAGCTCACAGTACATGGCAGGGAGAGGGACGGGGGTCCACTCCTCCCAGGGACAGCCGGCCCCACCCACCTGGAGGTGGCTGGCAATCCCGAGGGCGGCCTCTGACAGAGGCTCTGGAGGTGGGCTGAGGCCTGGGGAGCTCACCCTGTAGTTCACAGCTCCCCCCACAGAGCCCGGCTGAGCACTGGAGCCTCCCTCTGCCGGCTGAGACAGAGCTTTCATCTTCAGCAGGCGCTCCACTGCCACCTGCAGGACAAACAGCAGAAGTGCAGAGTGAGCCGGGACCTTTCTGCTCGTTTCCAGTAAATTACCCGAATACCCTCAAATCAATATCCTGAAATCATGATTCTATTAATCTTTATCTCTAGTACTATACTGAGGCATAAGGTCAGGGTACAGCGATGCCTTCAGTTACCCTCAGAGCACAAACCTTTTATTTTATATTTCATTAATGCCACCTTCATTCATACAGCGCTTTAATCTATCTCAGCACCAGTGCTAACCACTCCATTTATATTTCACAATCAATAACTGGGAATTTTATGGCTCTCTGGGATGAAATTTATATAAGTCACTTTATTAGGTACACCTTGCTAGCAGACATAGTGGTTGATAAAGGACGGGAGACCACAGCTGTGGTACGTGTGGAGAGAAAGAGCCCAAAAAATACCAGGTGCAGGAGGAACAGCTGGAGCAGATGTGGAAGTCCAAAGTAGGCAATGTTAGCATTCGGACCTGTAACCCCCAAACTGAGAGCGTGGCCCCAGAATGTTCTAACACTTTTTATTAAGTTATGAACAACCATCAAGAGAATATTGGTGTTTTGTGTAGTGATAGCCTTTGTGTTGGAGTCTGATCAATTATTACTGTAATATCTACGCGTTCCAAATACTGGTCACAGGCCTTTTACGGCTCTTATGAAAGCAGCAGCGGCACTGACCAGGATAGCTCCGTAGACCTTGTGTCCGTCTGCTTTCACCTGGGCATTGGACACAGAGTAGTCGTCTAACACCGCCTGGAGGTTGGCCCAGTACGCAGGAAGGTGTGGAAACAGCACCCGCTCAACAGCCTGCCAACAGAACAGCATTTAGATGAGTGGATGGAGCAGTCAAGAAAGCAATACAGCAACAGATGACTGTTACAGTAAAGTGTGATGGGTCTGGGTTGAATTGTGCATCTATGGCGTGAATTTGAGCATCCTAGGTCACATCGTTCAAGTTAGGACTAACATTAAAGTTTTTGTGGAGCAGACGCCGAGGCTGCGACGCTTTCTTCAAAAACAGCTGAGCTAACAGTTTGAAATTTTTACTGACTGAGCAGCTCAGATGCAGACACAGAAACTGGGATCGTACCTTCCATCCTAGAGCATGAAGGCCCACCACAGCGCCATAGTGGGAGCACAGGGGTCTCACTGGGTCAGACAGAACCTTCTGGAGAGAAAGCAAGATCTGGTGGTAGAGACCACTAACCAGATCCCCATGAGTCCTGGAGAAGAAGCACCACAAAAAAACAGTGACTACTGGATTTCCAGCCCATTGCTGCATACATACAGGGTCTTTGCTAAATGATCCTCCATATTTACTGTAAAACAAGACACTGATTTTGACCTCGTCACTGAGCAGTGATGGGCTTTTTGCTCACCAAAAGATGTGGCTGAGAAGCAGGGCAGCGTAGTCCCTGAGGGTCCAGTGGTCATTGAGTGGGTTGATGGAGGCGGCCAGTGGCTCCAGGATGCAGTACATAACACTGGAGACCAGGCTGCGCACGTACGAGCCCAGGTACAGGTAGGGATTCTGGACCAGGCTCTTCACCATGTGCAGGAGTCGGTTGAGCTGCTCCAGGTCGTGGCTCACTGACTTCACCTGGAAGAAAAATAGAACACATGCTTGGACTTGGATCAGCTGCCGGAACCGCACTGAAACAGTCACGCGACAAAATCTACGTCACTTTTTCACATTTTCTCCTGCTGTCTTTAGCCAGAGCCAAGTGCTCAATCACACTGAGGAAAAATGTGGATTTGTGCAACCCTAAAACTTACGCCGCTGATGACATAAACAAAGTATGGAAGCAGGGCTGCAATCTTGGAGTTAGACTGCAGGTCCAGCAGAGCCACCTGGAACGCAGAAGATGACAACAGTGACAGACTGCTCAGCCACAGTAAGTCTGCTCTGTTCAGCAGCAGCAGCTTACCTTCATGAGGTGCAGGTCCTCTCCTAAGATGGCCCGTGTGATCTGCTGGTAGTACTTGAGCAGATCATCTGATAGAGACTGCACTGCAGTAGGAACTGGAACAATTTAACACACAGTCAGGCAAACACTGCCATTCTCCAACAGGATTGCTCTCAGAGGGGGAGGTCAGCATTATAAACCAAAGGAATTGTTAAAGATTTTAGGATATTAGCTGTCTTCTGTCTACAGCGGCTGCGCATTGGGTTATGCCTGCTGTGTTTGAGTCTTACCTGTTCCCTGCGGTTCCAGGTTACCTTTACCATCCAGGTATGACACATTTACTGGGAGCAAAGACGAGACATCATTAGTAAATTTGAAGCATGTTACGTGGCATCACGAATGCTCCAGGAGGAGTCTGTGTGTGCTGGATGCAGAGGTGTAATGGGCTATACCTCGCACCAGGGTCTCAGCACAGCCTTTGGGAATGTTGGTGGCTAGAGCCAATTCAACCAGATTCACATCCCGGTCCTCAACAAAGAAGAGTTCTCCTTCTTTCACCGATCGGAAGGGCAGAGCGTCCTGGGCCCCGTAGCCACACACGGCCTGGAAAACAACAGACACACAAAGGAGTTACCAACACATTAAACTGGCCTCCACACCTGCTGCCCACTAAGAGGTTAAAGGTTACCTCCACGTTGCTCCAGCGCAGAGCTCTGTTGAAGTCCTCCACCGTCAGCTTCCTCCTCTTGGCATGTCTCATGAACTGAGAGCTGCTCTGTGGGTCCACGACAAAAACAATCATTACACCCACGGTTTCCTTAATGTCAGAGCATTACCCACGCAATCAGGACGCACTCACCTGCGTCGCCTCCCTGAGCCGATAGCACACGTCCTCGGCAAGCAGCGCCGCCACATCGTCGCCGAGCTCCACACCTGCGCCCTCCGCCATCAGCCTGACAGACTCCCGGGACACCTCCGCGAAGCGGCGCTCCTCCCGGTCCGCCATGCTCACCGAGGACACTCACGGACTGGCAACAAATCCTGCCACAGCTCCTCTACATCTTCCTCCGGCAGGTCTTCAGAGGGCAGACTGTGTAAAATCGGCCGAGTTTGGTGTGAGCTCCGGGATTAAACTGCCTCTGCTGAGCACCTACAAAGTAGCGCTGCAAGTAAACAGCAACCACGGAGGGGCCGGACACCGCTGTGTGCAGTCAGTGTCACGGTAGCAGCTGAAACCACAAACGGGCCGAGTGCTGTGGGTTAGCAAGCGATGCTAACGAGTCTCAGAAAGCGGCAGAAAATGCAACGCGACGCCTTTGACGCAACATTTAACGTCAGAGTTGAGCTTCAGAACGGAAACGCTGCAGACTGGATACCTGTAGCATCAGAAAGCGCGTTTACATCGGCGCAGAGACCCTGCCGCTCCGCAGCCAGGCTAGCAGTCGCGACATCCGGCAGACCCTTCAAAATAAGGCTGACCATTTCCGGTCCCTGGTATTGACGACAGCAGACATCCGGCAACCTTTGTCCGTGATTGGTTGCTGAGAATTAGTAAACGCTGATTGGCTGACTGGCGCTCAGGTCGGGCTTTTAAAAACTCAAACTTTTAATGAACAGTCTTCTGAGCAATCTGAATGCAGGCTTTTGGCCAAGACAGCTCCTGTTAGAGGCCACCTCTCCGGCTCTGTACTTTGCCAGGGTCACAGCCCTGCAGACTGATTCAGTCTTAGCTACTCATCCTTACTGTAGGCAACCCTTCAGTTTATGTTCACTGGTCAGCTGCCAAACAAACTGTAGAAACAACCCAAAACCAAGTTTAGTAAAAAGCTGGTTTATTCACAGTGTTAAAGGGAAGACATTAAGATATGTACAGTTAAAAAAATTACACTTAAAGCTGCACCTGTAAGAGTCTCTGCAGAGCTACTCCAGACTGAGCCATGACTGAACAGTCATGTTTGTCGAGGCCTGCTTGGACCATCTGAAACAAGCTCATTTCAACTAGAACATTTATACAAAAAAAGTGCCCTGGGTAGTTTTAAAAAACAAAAAAAAAAGCCTACAAAACTGAGCTGTAGTGTTCAGTGCTGATTTTGGTTTCAAATTAGAGTGCCCTGTTGGCCCAGATCTCCTGGGCCTTGGTGCTCTCCAGCTTCTGCAGGTGGAGGGCCAGTGGCAGCAGGAGGTCACTTAGGTGCTGGCTGGAGAAGGTGAAAGCGTTGTGCGCCGTTTCTTCTGAGGTGGAGAAAGGGGATGCTGCTGGAGGAGAAGACGAGGTTGACGAGTTTGAGACGGATGGGAAAGGTGAACTGCGTGGAGACGGCTGAGGGGACAGCAACCCTTGGCTTTGGGTGGAGGCCTTCATCCTGTTGGGGAGGCCGTGCTGGAAGTGACAGCGGGTTCCGTACAGGCAGAAACCGAAGGCGCTGAATGTACGGCATAGAGCCCCCCGAGACCTCCCCTCCTTGTTCTTTTGATGGAGTTTTGGTGCAAGCGGGGTTTTTCCACCAGAACTGGACAAATCCTGCTGGCTGCTTGCATCTCCACCCTCCACATGCAGGAAGTTGCAGCGGGTGCCAAAGGGACAGATCCCGAAGGCACGGAAGGTGCGACACGGGACATTCCTGCGGCGGCGGAGGGTGGGACGCTGCTCTGTGGGGTTGTGGACGAACAGGCACCGGCTGCCATAGTAGCAGTAGCCAGTTGTGTGGTAGCTGCGACACAACTCAGTCTTGTACTTTGGGTGGTGGGAGGGAACGTGGAGTTCGTGCAGGCCGTGGGCAAACTGGCAGCGCGCGGCATACTTGCAGAAACCCGTGTCCGAGTAAGTGGTGCACAGTTCTGTCTTGTAGCGGGTTGAACAGACCCAGGGGATCAGGGGAGGTGAGGGCTCTGCCGCAGGCAGCAGGGCCTCAGCCAGGGAGACTGTGCTTCCACCACCATCAGATTCCTCCACTGACAGCAGTCTGTCCAACAGCTCGTCGTCAGATGAAGACAGGAACAAGTCGTCACTGCTGGTCTGGAAGCAGAGGTCAGAGGTTCAGTCGAGCATTATAGAGTTATGCCTCACATTTTTTATACATTTACGGAATTTGACATCTGAAATATCACACAAAATTCACGAGTTTCTACTTCAATCATTTTAGCAAAATTAATCCAGATCCCACTGAAAGAATGCAAAATAATCCACGTTCCGTAGAAAAATTGCTCCTGTAAACACAACAAACCACACCCCTAAAAATGCAAATGAACAAGTTTTGCCTGCACAGAGTACCAAAGTCTGCCCGCTGCAATAATTGAACTTTAAAGCAAGATAAATGTGGTTGAGAGCATCAGACACATTAGAAAAGCAAAGAGCAGACTGCAAGTGCACCCCCAGCCACCGTTTGAGAAACTGAAGCAGGAAATCCGTCCACCTGCTGGACTTGGAGCACTGAGAGGACTGCAGGCTCTGCTTCAGGAGCCTGGCAGTGATCCTAATGTAGGGGTCTGAGCCCGGCTGGTAATAGGAAATGATGTTAATCATGCTCGTCGTGTCTCAGGAGGTCTCACTGACCACAGCATCAGGTAACAGCTGCACGCAGCCTGCAGCCCGCTTCAGAAGCCAGAGGATTACCTTAGACATGGCTGCAAACGCCGAGCTGCTCGAAACGCTGCGGGCCGCCGAAACCACGTCTGAGGAACAGGAAGCAATAAACCAAAGAAAGCAAAAGGCCAGGACCCTCCACACTGCCGCTTCGTTTCTGAGCCACAAGCAAAGACAAGCGCCCAGCGTTTGTCTTTTAAACCGCCCCTCACCGCCCCGCCCTCAGCCCAAATGCGCCTCAGGTGTGCTCTACGTCACAGGGGCGTCACCAGCGACCTGCGCAGGTACCCGTCCGGTCAACGATGAGTGCAGGTCCCGAGTCCCGGAAGTGATTAATTGTGTTATGTTGTGTACTGTTTTTTCATTTTTTCATTTTTAAGTGAACAACTTAAGAATCTTTTGATCATAACGTGGTTTTCAGTATGTTCTGACTGTGATCAGTCAAGTCTTAAAGAAAGCAATAAAATAACGGCTGTTGCAGCCTCACAGTGCTCCAGTGGTGGAAACATTTACGGACTTGACACACAAAAAAGACAAAGTGCAACACAAGTGAGCCAATGTGTGAGAGATATCAGTGAGTGTCCTACAGGTTTGTAGAGCAGAGCGACAGATGTTGATCCGCTGTGTCAGGACATCAGCCTGCTGCTGCTCATGGCTGTGACACGCACACGCGCGCGCGCACACACACGCACGCACACACACACACTGCTCCCAGGCAGCTGTCAAACATGAAGGCATTGACATGAGGAGAGTACAGTAGATACTCACTGACTACAGTAGAAACTCACTGAGTACAGTAGATACTCCCTGAGTACAGTAGATACTCACTGAGTACAGTAGATACTCCCTGACTACAGTAGATACTCCCTGAGTACAGTAGATACTCGCTGACTACAGTAGATACTCACTGAGTACAGTAGATACTCACTGACTACAGTAGATACTCCCTGAGTACAGTAGATACTGAGTACAGTAGATACTCCCTGAGTACAGTAGATACTCACTGACTACTG
>VUQK01039822.1:0-17494 GCA_015106715.1 Bujurquina vittata
TAAAATGTAACCCCCCCCCCCCCTAAAAAAAAAAAACAGATAGAGTTTATTTTATTTATTTATTTCCCTTACAAAAGACTAAAATAATGCTTGTTTACTAAAATCACGTGTTCTTCCATTTCACCCAGAGCATCAATTTAAATTCACTGTTTCAAATTTAAGCTGTAATATAAGATGCATATTTATTTCTTTTCTATATTTCTTTCTTTTTGTATTTATTGTTACTATTATAGTGGGTTATATGTCATGGGCTCCATGTCCTCTAGGTGATGACTCGCCTTGACAGCCAGTCTGCCTGCCTTGCAAAACCATGCCTGCCTTCTGGAGAAAATACACCTGCAAGATAAAAGCCAACGGTGGGAATTAAATCAAGTCAGCTGCAGAACTGCCTTGAAATTGTATTTTGTTCAGGACCTGCAGACATTGGGACTGAAAACTCACAATCCTGTGATTAATGCTTTAAACTATTGCTGTAAGTCTTGTCCTGTAAAGCTACACAGTGAGTGATTAAAGTCTGTAGAACTCTCAAGTGACCATGGGCTGACTGAACGATGTGGCAGATGCAAAGCCACTTCAGAACTTACTCTTGGGCGAGCATGGCACAGTCCTCCAGGAACTGGCTGAACAACAGCATGCCCCGCAGTATTTTCTCAGATATATGGGGGGTATGTTACTCACCTAATGTCATCCCCAAGTCCACTGTCCCACCTGCTCCCTCTGCACAGCCTCCATGCAGAGCCTTATTTCAGTGAGCTTGGAAAGTGAGAGATTTCTATTGCAATGCAATCTAGTTTTTGACAGAATGACACAAACTTACTCCTGTGACTATGTCAAGATCATATGGTAAATTTATTGCAGTGCTTTGGATTGGGCTGAAGCAGTACTGGCAATGGGCTTGGAGCTGGTTTGAAACTGAATTTTCCAAAGCCTTTGACAATTCTCAGTCAGGGTCAGCAGATTTTTCTGTTCTGCATCGCAGTAGCAGGTCCAGGGTGGTCAAATCATGTGTTACTGCGAGTATTCCTGCATCACCTGAATGAGCAATTAAAGTATCCAAAGATGACTCAGACTCATTAGAATCTCTTGTCTCCCCGTGATTAAAGCTGGATAAACAGATCCTGGAGAGGAAGTCAGAGCAGGACTTCAAGACTCCATGGGAGCACAATCTTGACTTTCTCTTCTGTGTGCAACACAGTGTGTGATTCACCAGATACCAAGCATTTATTCATCCCAAAATGTCAAGAGGAGACGATGGCAGTGGGATACGCAAAGTTAACAGAGAGAACAAAGAGAAGAGCTCGTGAGTTCCTACTATGGGAAAACTGATCATCTAGTAGCAAAATATCAACTCTGCCGAAAAGAGCAGGAAGAAGGGCCGAATGCAAATGCTCACAGCCACGTTAAGTCATCTCCTGAGTTTCAGGCTTTAGTAGATTCAGGACCTGAGCCAATTGTCTTAGAATCAGGTTTTGTGACAGAGCTCCCTTTGTTGCTTCCAGCCTGAGCGTTAAATGGAAAGGTCATAGCCTGGGTAGCCTACCAAATGATGCCACTTCCTTTCATTCAGTCTGGTTATCATCATCAAACCTGTTTTATTTTTGAAACACTCGAGACGCTGCGAATTGTTGGTCATCCTTGGTTAACACCACGCAACCCGCATACCCACCCTGAGCCAGAAGCTATTGAAAAATACATGTCAGACACTCAGCTAGAATAATACAATCAACTCTGCAGCTGGTGCAGAAGAAGCAGACAAGACCCTTCACCCATGTACTGTTTTGGTACCATTTGCCTTTATTAATTCTCCTTTTGAGCTTTTGCAGGGAGCCACCATTTTCTACAAGCTGGACGTATGCAGTGCCTATCATCCTGCATTCAGGAGAAAGAAAAGAGCTTTTAATACACCTTTGGGGCATTCTGAGTACTTAGTCATGACATTGGGTCTCACTAATGCACCTGCAGGTTTGACTCCACAAACGCTGTGATTGGCTCAACAGGTGTGTGTTTTATTAGATGACATCTTGATCTTCTCTTGAAACCTGAAGGAACATGTGTGTATTACAGATATACACACGTGAATATTACATACTGTTTGTGCAATCAACATGTATCATTCTACTCTTATTTGATTTTTACTGCACTACAAACCTCTTAAAGTACATTTACAAAGAACAAAGACAATCAGGTGAGTATATACAATACTGTCACCTTAAAGGTAAATACTGCCCAGAGAGTGAGCTGCCTTGGAGAAGGTTCACGCTGCTGGAGCTCTTCTTGTTCTAAAACAATTCACAATCTGCAAACACACTTTTTTGTAGACTTGTGAACCTCTGCCTGTCTTTACCTCTGACAAGCTCGCGCTCTCTAAGATGCTCGTTTTCTAATCAATCATGTTGCTGACATGCTGCCACTTAACCTAATTAGCTCCAAAAACGGCCTCCAGCTCTTTTTTAGTACCACTTACACTGACTTCTGCCTTTTTTGGGCTCAAATGATTTTGAGACATGGTCCTGCCATTAAATTCAAAATGAGAAATATTTTTCACAAAATAGTAAAATTTCTGGTATCATATGTTCTCTTTTTCATAGTGAATCAAATATGGATTTATGTGATCTGCAAATCATTGCAATCTGCTTTTGTTTATATTTCACACAGCGTCTCAACTTTTTTAGAACTGGGGTTGTACCAGGATGCAGTGTCCACTTCCGTACCTACGAGTGGGAACTTTCCCTTTGTACTGTCCTCTGTTTGGAGTCTACGGTTAACCAACAGGCTAATCTCCCATATCCACAGTATATTCCTTTAATAGGTTCACCGGAGGCTGCAGCATTCTGCTTTTAATCCGTGTCTGGCTATTTTTGTGAATAAGGTCAACACAAAGGGCTAGATGCTGCCAATGTGGTAGCTGCATGAACATCTGTGATGGGGAGCTGCCACAGCTGGCAGCGTTCACTGCCAGCTGTGTAGACCCAAGGATCTGTCTATCCCACCGGAGTGCCCAGCCACAATACTGTGCTGCACAGCGGAATTGCAAAGCGAGCTGACTGTCATCTCATCAAAATATCACTTTGCTGCCATGCAAGCTGCTCACCGCCAACACCTGGGCTCCTCAGTGTTCGGGGAATAAAGGGAAGAGAAACAACCACAGCAGCCAAAAGCAGCTTTTAACAAGCCAAGTGGACCTGTGAAAAGTTTAGAATATTGCTCTGCATTGTCTGACAGCACAGCTAAAGTTCAACTGTTAAGTGACACAGAATAAATCAGTGGGTTGTTGTAAGGGGTTATTAAGGCTGAAAGCGCGGACAGATGATGGAGTTTTTACTTTCTGACAAGCACTCCAATGTAATTACATATTAGAGACTGCTATAGTGTCCCAGTTACCATTTTCTTTTTTATCTTTTATTATAAAAAAAGGAACAGTGTTCAAATACATTTTGTGTTTTGGAGAAAATACACAACAAAACATCTAAATGTCTAACAGCATGCTCATTATGCTTCCATAGCCCTTTCAACAGATGCAACAAACTCATCATGGTGCTGCTATCAATTCTGCACATATCTCAGGCTCACGGGGAGTAAAGGACGATGGGTCACCTTGAGGGTCATTACATGCAGTAAGTGACAGCCACCCGGAAGTCATTCGTTTTCAACAAGAAACGAACCGACAGGCAGAAGCTGCAGGTAGTGTGACTCTCAGAGCAAGGCTTGCTCTTCAAAATGAACAGGATGGGATTATCATACAGGACTTTGACCTGCGGAAATGACTGTTTTCACTTTTCAGCAGTATAGCAAAAGTTCAATCCTGCTGTTTGGCCTCCATAAATCACACATTAGCACCACCAGTGAAATAATATGAGAGAAATCAAAGGGAAAAATACATAAATTGATACACTATAATAATAGTATTATACCTATACCGGTGCTTAAGGCTATGATCGAAAATAGCCAGGATATCATCTGGATGGTGCCGATTTTAGAGTAGGGAGAAAAAAAAAATTACAATAGTGACAATTTTCACTCTAAATATATATTTGAATCTAGCATCTTTATAAGTTTGGTCCAGGGTGGTTTGGCAGTGCCTGTGGTTACAACCATTTGATATCTAAGTACAGCCCATCAACACGGCAAAATGTGTAACGGCAATGCTATTCCACAGCGCTACTGTTTTTACAATGAAGGCTTTTATTGGTGCGTTGTACAGGAAGGACTTGTGTCCCTTACAAGCCAGCAAAATGGAACAGTGACACATTCACTTAATGTGAAAGTGTCAGTTTGTACTGAGGACTTCACTTCAAAAAAGACATCCTGGCTGTATGTGAAAGAGTAACTGCCCCTTTGTACAATCACGTATGATTAACATGAATAACCATGTTTTTAGGGGGATAGAAAGCTGAGCTCAGTTTCAGTAACCACACCCAGGCCTGCTTACTGCCAGAGCTGCTCAATCAAGAGATCAATTAAATAGAAGCTGAAAGTAGGCGAAAGGATTTCAAAACGCAGGAACGCATCATGCTGTGAAAGTCAAGAACAGATGAGAGCCAAAGTCACTGACATCTATCAGTCTGGTGGCAGCGCAGCGCTGAAAAAACTTCATGTGTCACATGATCCGACCCTGCCTCCTAATTGGTCCCAGGGACATGGAGGTTTTGGCGGGCAATGGGAAGAGGAGTTTCGAGTCTTTTTGATAGTTCACACTAGTCAGAGACAGGTTTTTAATGATTATGGCGCGACAGGATTTGATTGGCTTTTAGAGAGTGTGGAAAGGATACCGTAAATATTGTTCGGATTTTGTGACAGGGGTGGCGTTTAGCAGCTTTTGTATGTGAACTCTTCATATTTTGTTTCTCCTCACTAGACTTGTCTTAATTTCAGTAATATTCGGGGGCCGGATTGATGTGCTTGATGTGAGGATTCCTAGACCACTGATATAAAGTTAAATAACGTCTCCAAACCATATGAGATTTCACTTGGATGTCTTCACTGTATCCAGGATTTTATTTCACTGAGGCTCGTTGAATCATTCCCTGCTTGTCACTGCTGTACTACACGGTGCACTGTGCAGTGTATTTCCCTCATGAGCTGAATATAAAGGGGTGAAACAAATAATATTTTGTGAAAATTTGCAACACCGTACAAGGCACGAGAGTGGACGTCATAATATCTAGGACAAGTGAAAAAGCCCTGCGTACTGACACTCATTCTTATGAAAGCCACAGAAGCCTTTTGTAACACCAAAGCAATGTCACAGCAGCTGCAGGATGCATGCATCTTGACACACATGAGAAGAATTAAGCCTTTTTCAGTTTGATGAGACATCTCATCAAACGCACAATGAGTGGATGCGAACCGTAGATCCTCATATAAGAAAGAAACAGGGAAAAAGAGGCTCTTCAAGGCAAGAAGGTTTAAAACCAGCAGCTGGATCTAAAAGGCACTAATGAAAGAAATCTATCTGTCCACAGACATGGTTACAGCAGTTAGCTGGGAAGCCCCATCAGGCCAAACAGAGGGGATCTAAAGTAAAATTATTATGATCTAGTGACGCATGCTGCGATCCCAGATGTGACTCTACTGGGCAGTGAGACATGAGTGGGTCGAAGCTAAAGGCATGCAATATTCAGATACTGAGCAAAGAAAAAAAAAAAAACAAGTTTGGAAAGTGGCCCGTTCTTTTGGAAAAAGAAAGGGAGGAGTGTTCAAGGATGCTAGTTCGAGTGATGGAAATGGTTCTGTGATCCTCCATTATCTGTCTTCCTTTCTTCATAATGTACCTTTCCCTCTGCTCCATCGATTGCGGCCACTGGATGTTGTCATTAAATCAATTCTTCCCAGAAGAGAAATGGTTTGTGTATGAGCAGTCCTTGCCCTCGCTATCAATGACTGAACTAGCAGCAGCACTGAAATGAATAGGGATGAAACCAAAGACAAGTGGAGTGTACAGAGCAGGAAATGTATTTTCTGCTTGCTCAAGCCATTCTATTAGGCATGCATGTTTGTTTCTAAATGGGACGGCGTGCCACGTGCACACGGGCTTCCACACGCAGTATTTCCCGACAGTCACTTATTCTTCCACTTCTCAAGGATGAAAGTAAAGTCAGAAACACAGTATCTGCCAACACAAAATCCACCGAGGTAGGGTGTTTTTGCTGTTGGTGAAACAACAAAGAGTAACTTTGAAGTGTCTCAACAAAATGCTGCCAGGAGCAGAAAAGGAATCTTGATGGGCGACACTGTTTCTATAAGGCTAATCATTTCCTTCTGTCTTTTCACAGGGGTCTAAATGGGCACTGCTCTGTGATCAAAATGCTTTTAACGTGTGACACAGATTACTCGAGGCTTCCAGTAATGGAGGAATACTTTTAACCCTGCCAAGCACCACTGCTGCCTGCAATCGTGCTGTAGTGCAGTCGGGTCTGTAATGTATTTGCTGTAAAATGCATTTCAAAAGTAGCATTAGAATTAGCTGCAGCCATTAGCCATCCACTTAAAATACGTTAAGGCTTAATCAAAGAACTAATATTCACAATGATTCAAACACCAGCACTTACATTAGAGAGTCTCGTGGAAAAGGAGATGTCATTCAAGACCCAACTGCACTGCTGGTTCTACAGTTTTCTAGCATCTTGTCACGAAATCCCAGCAGTAACACCTTCATTGTCTTCCCACGCAATGCATCGTCAACTTCTTTGACACACACAAAACAGGAAAGTGAATATGTCAATCCGCACAGAAACATGGTGATACTCATGACATCCACAACATGATTTCCTGTGAGTTCTCTTCCCCGCAGAGACAGTAGCAAAGGGACATATGTGCAGTACAGTAGAACACTTCTGCCATCCAGTGGGCAGCTACATTCACGCTGGGTTTGAAAATGCCCATTCCCACAGATGTGTCTTTGATACACACACATAGAAGCCAAATATAATATGACAGCATCATTGGGCAGGGCCACTCTTTTCCACACCGCAATATCTCCAGTGGTGAGGATCACTGGCAGCACCTTGACGAGGTGCATCAGGGTAGACAGAAAGACTTACACCAGCCAGATTAGCCAGGCTTTTGTTTCAGCATGAAAACTTAAAGTTTCACAGACTGTGTCCAATTTGCCCACGCTGGCGCCCTCCCTTTACTTCTAATTAGCACATCTCGAGGGGACCCTTATCAGTAATGGGCTATGCTCTTAATGAGGCCGTTATTAAGTTGTTCTTTTTGGGGCTGATAGACTCACAGCCACCTATGGTATGCAGGCTGATAACACTGAACCTCAGTTAATTTCAATTCCCTTTTTTTTTTTAGCCCTAAAGGTGCATTCAGGGGATTTTAATCACCACAACAGAAACATTACACAGATAGTAAGGGTTTCAGAAGAATGGGCGGTGTGGGGTAAGAATCCTGATAAAGGTTTTACTTCCTCCCTTGCTCGGCCTCTTTGCAGACTGGGGTCTTGTTCTAATAACTGAAAGAGGGGATGCTCCCTTGGATGGCTCCCTTGGCTTTTCAGAGACCTGGCTTGCAGGGTGGTATGATCTGTTCTGTTGAATGGAACTTCAAATAAATGGGTGCTTTCAGGGAGGGAGGAGACGCAATCCACGGTGGAAGGGTGGCTGCCTCCAGGCCGACATGGAGAAGAGGCCATTTAGTGCATCATGTTCAGAATTTAAGATTTAGAGAGCCAACCTTTCTGCTGATAGGGTCTGACTTTTTCTTTTTTACCTATGTGAAATTTTATGATGTCTTGATATCTACATCAAGATTATGAATTCACTTAGAAACCACTATTGTTCCATTTAGTGCTCTCCCTTTTGTTTTGAATAGAAGGACCTTTAAAAAAACCTTTCATGATACTTTGACTAGCCTCTATTAAACACAATAAAGACAGTAGTATCATTTACAGGCGCCCAGTCACACATCAGTAGTTGCCAATCCAATCTGTCAGACTTGCTGAGTTTCTGTTTTTTTTGACAACACTCACATTTAGCTGTGCTAGAGAAAGCTTCAGGATACTAATGACAATAATGAATGACATTGAGTCGTTGGTCTTAATAGTTATTAAGGGCTGCTGCTGACAACATTCAGCTGATGAGAACTGGTCTACAAGGTTCTGCGTATTCCTTTGATTGGTCACAAAAAAAAAGAAAAAGAAAATCTCCGCTGGTTTTAATTTGTCTGTGTAGATTCTCAGTCATCCAGGTCATCATAGTCTCTGGAGCTTGAAAAAAGGCAACTGGACCTCTTTTTGTTCAATTAACAAAAAGAAGTCCAGTTGCCTTTTTTCAGGCTCCAGAGGCTGGTTTCAATTCAAATTTTTTTCTGTCTGCTGTCATTAACACAACTCACTTTGTGCTTGTAAAATCTATCTTAACGGCTCATTATCACTGTTTTCTATTTCTCTGTAATGTTCTTAATGATCTCTGCACACTTCAACGTTTTGTTCAGCACAAATTCATTTTTTGGTATGTGTTTATAGTATCTATGTGTGCAAAGACGACATTGATTCATCCATTTCTTTTACAGTCAGCAAACATCAGCAGCGTGTTAGTCCATCTCACAATGTCTAATAAAGCAGCAGATAATGCCACAAAACACAAGATCACATCTCCTTTAAATCAGTCTGTACATACTGATGCTTCTATGGTCCTGAACTCAATGTGTTCTCGTTTTCTTTTGTTTCATAAAGCACTATAGTTTGTAGGAAACATCACACAGAAAAGCATATGGAAAAGAAATACATGAATAAACTGTTTGTTTGAGGGCTTTTATAATTTCACAGAATAAATTGCTTTCTTGTTATCATCATTATAATCTCGCCACAATGTTTTAAATAATTGTGTGCCAAGTGGTACACTTGGGCTTCCTCAGTTCTCAAACCAAAGGTGGAGAGACCCAGTATGTAAACCCCAGTGGGCGTCAACCCCTGTTGTTCATGTGCATAATCACATGCGCCAAGGTGTGAAAGGAGGCGTGGGTCATTGCAATCAGTGGTCTTGGGAGAAACCAAGGGACTTCACCCTATTCTATCAAGTGACCTGATAAGGTCACCTGAAGAAAGGTGTGAATCGGGGTTGAGGAGCCTGGGGAGGGAGCTCAGGACAGCACTGTAAGTGGGGGAAGGTTGGTGACGTAATCCACCTCCTCTGTTCAGTGATGGTTGTTCACAGTGGACTTAGATGCTTCTTTTACTCCTCATTCAAACCATCTGTTGTCCCGATCATAAAATGTGAACGCTGGCATCCTCAAAAAAGTGACCTTTGACCTTTAGATGCCAAAGTACAGCTGAGTCTTGTTCTGTCGAGGTGGCTCTTCTATGTTGTGCCATGAGGCTGTTTGGTTTCTCCAGTGTAGAGGTACGGGCACTCTTCACTGCACTGGACAGCATACGCCATGTTGCTTATCTTGTGTTTGGGGGTTTATCCTTGGGATGGACCAGTTTTTGCCTTAGCTTTGAAGTATACTGTAATATCATGCTTCTGAGTTTCTCTGACAAGCCTGCCACATGAGGGATGTTGTTCCCTTATCATTCTTATTCTCCTTTGACCTTCTTTCTCATAATGCACTGTTTCTTTGTGTTTGCCTTTTTTACTCTGCCCCTCCCTGAACCTGGTTCTGCTGGAGGTTTCTTCCTGTTAAAAGGGACTTTTTCCTTCCCACCATTGCCAAGAGCTGCTCATAGGGGGTCGTTTTGACTGTTGGGTTTTCTCTGCATTATACAATATAAAGCGCCTTGAGGCGACTGTAGTGATTTGGTGCTATATAAATTGAATTGAATTGAATTGAATTGAACTGAATTGAATTTGAATCGACCTGTGGCTGACCTTTTGTGCATTTTTATCATGGTTCCTGTTGGTCTGTGGAATACACAGGTACTTGGAGCTCAGTGATGTGCGGTGAGGTTTGTGACGATTGAAGCACTGACTCATCTGGAGCCAAAATAGCATATATTTTAATTTGAATTATGCTAATGATCAATTATACTTCAATCAACTCCATACTGTACAACAATATTGGCAAGAAAAACAAAATATTTAATGTATGGTCAAAGTATTTTTTATTTTTTTTGGGGGGGGGTGTCTCTTTTTAAAACTATTTTTTTAAGTATTATCTTACCTTTATTTGAAGATGAAAACCATGTGCCTGTCCTTCTCCCTATGGGACAGCAGTGCTGCAGCACTGCCCCCTATCAGTGCAGCACGGTACTTTCTGTCTCACTCTGTGTATTTGCACCGCGCATTTCATTCATTCAGTATATCAGACAGACTGTGGAGCATCATCATGTGGAGCTCATGTGTAATAACACATGTATTTTGGCGATATAAAGAGAGACAGCAATGGGCATGGGCCAACCCCCTGCTTTATTTATTATATGTGGCACAGCGCCCCCAGAGGTGAGCCACAGCACTGCACTGGCTCGCCCCGCATTTCTTCAATCTATTTGAACGGGCGATGCGTAAATTCTGCGATTTTGATCATTAACGTGTTAAAATAATTCAGAAAACAGTTTTATAAAACAATTTCATAGAACAGTTAAGTGGTCAAGTGTATTTTCTGTTATCATTGTTAGTATTTTACTTGTCATGATGACAGGGGAGGCTCTGCCTCACCTGCCTCCCCTGACCGCATGTCACTGTTGTAGCTGTCCAGTATATCTGCTATTCTGCCTACTAGTAACTTCACCCTTTCAGTCCAAATAATATCTCGATATCCTTGCTATAGATCCTGGAGAGGTGGATCAGTGAAGCAATGTCTTGCTCACTCCTCGCATACAGCTTGATGTCATCCATTCACAGGAGGTGGTTGATGGACATCCATTCCTGAATCTATATCTATATTTGTTCTTAGTGATGAGCTGATTAGGGAACACCAATTGGTACATCACCTTGGTATATTCCACACTTGACGGTAATTTGTGTGATTGCCTTGAAGCTGGCCTCCAGTGTTGTCTCCCACAGTCCGACTGAGCTCCCGAAGAATATTATTAGCACATTATTGGGCTTGTACAGTGCCAAGCACTCCATTATCCATATTGAGTAGTAGCGTTTCTTGAAGTCAATCCAGGTGGTGCTTATGTTGGCCTGCTTGTTCTTAGAGTCCTGTGGTGCACTGTTCTACCAGGTGCTGTCCAGCTCTTCAGACTTGTTGTTGGATGTCTGCTTTTGTGATGTTGACTGGCTCTTGCTCTGGGAGGTTGCTGTGGCCTGCTTTTGGGCCCACCGGCCACTTGCCTTTTGGTGTTGTGTGATGCCTCTTTCTCGCACATGTTCTTCCAGTATTGCTCAGTTTCAGCTGTGGGTGTGTCTGCCCTTGTGCTATTGTTGCCTTATAGCTAATACCAGGGTCTACATGCTATAAGGCAGCAGTAGCAAAATAACATGGATCTTTGGCAAACAGGCCATTTGCTCTCTTGGTGTCTATTTCTCTGGTATATCGCTTCACAGCAAAGTGGCCAGAGCTGTGAGACTTTGACAGTTTCTAGAGCTTCAGTTGTGGACATTTGTTGTACCTGTTTTTTCTATACACGTACTGTCTCTCGTGACGTCCTTCTGAAACCTCAGATAACATTCTTCTAGGCTTGCCTTATTTTGGCTTCCAGCCTTCTTGTCCATATGGGGCTTTCTGGTAGCACACATGAACCAGCTACTAATGGATAAGATGTACCCAGAAAGCCTAACCGAAGGCTGGATGGTCCCAAGGATCCCCAGAAGGGACGGGTCCCATCCTACTACAGGCCAATATCCTGCCTCAGCACAACATGGAAGCTCCTGTCAGGCATCAAAGCAGCTAAGATGAACTGGCACATGGCTAACACAAGGACGGGGCCCTGAGAGGAATTTCCAGTAACAGTAGAGGAGCAAAACACCAGCTACTGGTAGATAGAGCGGTCAGAGACTGCAAGACCAGACTGACCAATCTGTGCAGTGCCTGGATTGATTACAAAAAAGCTTTCAACTCAGCACATGGATCCTGGAATGCCTAGAACTGTATCAAGATCAACAGGACCCTAGGAGCCTTCATCAGAAATTCAATAGGAAGTCTCCATCAAGTGTGGGATTTACCTAGAAGAAGAAGCTCTATCCCCACTGCTATCATGCATAGGCCTGAAACCCCTCAGCCAGATTGTTAACAAGATGAATGGAATGGAACCAACATTACATGCACGGCACCACCACCACCGGCAGCAGCACTGCTTGAGCATTTGAGTTAATGTCAGGAATCAAACCCAAGTTCTCATATTACCTGTAGATCTGTCCTATCTGATCAGTAATCATTAAAATTATTTGGGAGACATGCAAACCAACCTGACACCAAGACAACACAAATGTTTCTACTTCCTTTTTCCTAGTACTTTGTCTACTTCCCAGACAGTTTTGTTTGCATTCATGTAATGAAGACAAATAGCACTGTCCTTGCCTCGCAGAAACAGAAGATGGGGCTGGCGTTCTATATGAAATCTCAGGTTTGTCAGGCCTGCTTTTATCCGCTTTTCTGCAAAGTTTGCCATAGTATGTGATTGTCTTTTTGCCCATAACACTCAGTCGCAGTCAAACCCTGGCAGGCAATAACAATCTACATTCTACATCCACTGATAAAAATCAAGGTTGTATTTTTAAATAAAAGATGTTCAGCTCTCCCTGTCATATGATAAGTAGCCTCAGAAAAACATTTATTCAGCTCTGTCAGAAACCTGCAGGGGACTGAAGAATGCTGTCTAATAAACAGCAAGCATTCTGTCTCTATGTACACTGTACGAATAAAAGAATGTGTGTGTGCACGCTTTTTGCTTTCAGTCTCAGCTCCTTTTTGTCAGATGTGGCAAGACAAACAGCATTTATTAACAAAAAATTCAGCTTACGAAACTGTGCACTGGAGGTAGTAGTAAGAGCATATCCGGATAAACAGACACTTTGAAGTTTTGAACATTTGGAGGCAGCACAACAGACAGAAAGGATGGCACATTAAAGCTGTGGTTTTCAAACCTTGGTCATCAGCTGTGTGCCTAGCATGGTTATTTTCAAATGTGCTTGAGATCCATGCAGACAGGTGTTTAATGTATTAAAGGCATTTGAGGTAATTCCAACTCAAGCTACATGTCTGTCTAAGAACATTTTAAAAGTATTATATACCCCTTTGTTAAAAAGTTGACCCCAGAATGATCACACAAATCATCCAATGATTTCAATGTATGAGTACATTTAAATTTCATTTGAATGGAATTTAAATGTACTCATGCCTCTTGCCAGAACAGGGCTTCCTGCCTGTGTCATAGACACTCTGGCAAAAATGAGTTTCATGGTCGACAATGTCAAGGGAGGGGTCCAGCTGTTATAGTTCAAACCTGCTGACATCAAGCACTTTATTTTATGGTACAAGCCAATTAGAAATTTAGTGGCAAACAATGCATAACAATTTTGTCTAGGGCAATGCTCATATTCTAAACATGAATAGTATCGCCATATTTGATCTAAAAACACAGTTGTTTGTCAAATATTGTAAATGTAAATATTGATCCTGATGTTATGCACAGAATGCAAAGAGATGACTGCTATGTAATGTGGTGGACTCGCGTGTGATACCAAATTGTACCACAAGATGGTGTAGCCAGTCAATGTAACATCAACTTTGACCCAAGGCCAATAGAATATGAAGAGATATCAACTGAAAAGCACATTGGAGGGAAAAAGGTAAGCTGGACCCAAAAAGGGACCAGAATTAACTCCCAGAAATGATCCTTGGTTGTAAAGAAAATAAATGATAAACACAGCAGCAAAACAAAAGGGAACATTGTGATAGTTTCTCTACACTAGAGACAGGTTTTGGAGAATAAAGAAAAAATTATGACTCTGAGTATGCTTACAAAGATATATTAGCATAACAGTAGTAGTCCAGCCACAGGGCTGCATCCCAGACTTCACCTTTTTTTTTAAAAAAAGATGCTAGTTAGCCAAAGCTGCATCCATTTTTATATGTGTGACATACTGTTATATCATGATTGAAAATAAGCCGTGCCGCTCCACACTCTGGCCTCAATACCATTTCAACTACTGTAGCCTCTGGTGATTGGAAATATCTGCATCGAGAATTATCTGTCCTCTGCTGCATTTCTGCATACGATTAGTAAATCTCTACTTGTTTTACAGCACCGCAGTGGTGTGGTGGTTAGCAGCATTGCCTCACACCAAACGTCTGGGTTCAAATCCACCTTGGCCTGGGCCTTTCTGTGTGGAGTTTGTATGTTCTCCCTGTTTGCATAGGTTTCCTTCCACAGTCCAAAGACGTGCAGTCAGTGGGGTTAGGATAATTGGTGATTCTAAATTGCCCATAGCTGTGAGTGTGAATGGTTGTCTGTCTCTCTGTGTTAGGCCCTGCGACAGGCTGGTGACCTGTACAGGGTCTACCCTCTCTCTCACCCTGACCCTGAACAGGCAAAGACAATGGATGGATATTTGTTTCACCATAACTTATTAAATTGAATGGGAGCAGGAGAATGCTCCAGCGTGGGGGGAGACAGGGCATACGTACAGTAGATTACAACACAATCCTGCAGGATAAAAATAAACTGTTTCAGACTTTTTTGTCATTAGTTCCATAATTACAGTTATCTACAGAGAAAGTTATTATTACCATTTTTGCAAAGTTACAATTAATTTGCATATTTTGTCAAATGAAAACCTATGCTTTTATTTAATGCAGCTTGCAGCGTTTATCCCAATCTACATTATTACTGGACAGCTTTTCTGGTATCATTCCAGTAATTTCAAGTAAACATTACTTGTGTTGTATTTATATGATGAAACCAACCAGTAATTTTAACCCCAATATAAAACAATTGAAATAAATACACAACCAGTCATCCTAATTGAGGCTGAGCACAGACAGCCGACACTACACAGAGCTGCTGACCAGATCAGCCAGTTAATAGACAGATTCATGTTCCTTCTCAGCCCTTTCTTTACCACAACAGTCCAGTGCAGCATCCACATCACTGCCAGGACCATGTCAATCTGCCTGCCAATCTCTTGCTCCACCTTCCCTCATTTGTTAACAAATACTAAGATACCTAAACTCCTCCATTTGGGGCAGCAACTTGTTGTGAACCTAGAATAGGCTGAAAACAGTGGCCTCAGACTTGGAGGTGCTGGTGCTCATTCTAACCACTTCACACTCAGCAGCAAACGGCCCCAATGCAAGCAGGAGGTCATGGCTCAATGAAGCCAACAGAAGCACATCATCTGCACAAAAACAGCGATAGGATCCTGAGATCACTGAACCCTCAACCCTTCACTATTCCCCCTTTGGCTACAAAATTCTATCTTTAAATATTGTGAACAGAATCAGTGACAAACAGCAGCCCTGGCAGAGCCCTAACCAGAACAAGTCTGATTCATTGCTGGCAATATGAATCAACTCTCACTATTGATTAATACAGACTAGACACAACTAAAACCAACAACAGCTAAACACACATTACAGGGAGTATAGAACACAAACCCTTATTGTGTCACATGCCAGGATGTGAGAAGACAAGCAAACCATTGTGTGTGTGTGTGTGTGTGTGTGTACGTGTGTTGGGGGGGTCCGAAAAAGAGTACGCTTTGGAAAATGTTTAATTGTGAATGACCCCGTAATGTGCTGGAATATTGTGAAAATGGACCTCGAAAGTGTTTAAAAGGTGCTTGGAAAAGGTGTACAAACCCTCTACTTGAAAAAGGTACCTTTGATACTGAAACAAACACACACACACACACACACAAAACTATGTACAAAATTATTTCTCCTGGTTCTTTGGTATTTTAATTTAATAGGAAGAATTAAAAATACATTCTGGTGTGAAAAATTTTAGGAAATCCTATCAAAATATTATACTGCACTGCATGTATGCAAAATGTACGGGACCACAGTGTACACAGTGGCAGAGGAGCAATTTGTCATCTGAATAGCCGGCCTTGCGCCAAAAACAGGGACTTTGAGAGTTTTGGAGATGCCCCAGTCTTGTGCCAAAAAGATTTTCAGTATTGGGGGGGGAATGATTGGTTGTATTTAAATAGCTGTAGATTAATTTTTGGCTTCAAATCTGTGAAACATGTCAAACATTTCACTGCACGACTGCATTAATTTGCATAAATCGGTATTTGCAGGAAGTTGCAATTGAGGCTGTAGGAGAGAGAAATAACATAACTGGACAGGCAAAAAGTTATGGAGAGGAAATTGATTCAAAATATGTGTGTGTCTGTAATGCTGGATTTGTATTTTTTTGGTAAATATTAAATAACGTGTGCGTAACTTTGTTTTGTGCTGCATAACTTACCAAAAATTAAGAATCCAGCATACAGACACACAAATATTTTGAATCAATTTTCTCTCCATAAAAAGTGAAGAAACAAACACCCTAAATATGTCAGAACTACTAGGGCTGGGCGATATGGACCAAAAAATATTTCATTTTTTTTATCTGAACGGCAATATAGGATGTATATCTTGATATTTTTCTTCCCAAAAGGTATAAACAAAAAGTCACTTTTGAGTCAAAGCTACATGTCCCAAGTGTCACATGGACAATTTCATTAACATTGAGATGTAGATGTAGGTGAGAATTTGTTCAAAAATAAACAATTCCATATTTAAATATTAATGGGCCTCAAAAGCTCAGAAAAGCTGCTAAATCTAGCATCAAAGTTGCTAGGTTGGCAACACTGCTGCTTAAACATAAAATAAAATGGTATAATCTCATGCTCCTGTGTGGTCGCTGTATGGTGTGCCCACTTTTCACACCTTGAAAAGATAATATTAAAATTCAAGCATTTTCAAGGCTTTCCAGCACCTGTACCAACCCTGCAAGGAGCCTTTCCAGTTGAGCACTGGACAGTCACATTAGCAGATGGAATTTTGGAGAGTAATTGCTATTCAGACTGAGGATGGCATCCGCACTCATTTTTATCTGTGGCATGATCAGGACATCCATCTGTTTCAGGTTGATCTGCTTTCTGCTTTATTGTTGTTTAAGTGTTTGCTTGTTGGGTTCCATTGTGATGCATTTTTATGCCTTTAAAGCTATATGGTTATTGGAGACTGGATATTGGATACTGGGGAAGATCACATGTAAATAGACTGTTTCTTACATCGCAAAGGATAAAAGTTGGACAGGCTGTGGTATAGTAGTGTTTTTGCACTAGCAAGGTGATTCCATAAAACCTATTAACTGAAAATGTTCTATAACTCGGTGTGGTGTGCAGTGTGTCCTTGAAATTTTCAGGAAAGGGAAGGTTGGAGTTAAAACCCCCATAGACAGATGGCGGAAATCAAAGGTCATTGTTAGGCTGAAAAAAGGATCTTAAAAATCTTGTTAAAAAGCTTGTGGAACACTGGAGGCCGCTGATGGGTGCAGGATATTGTGGGATTATCTTGGTTGTTACTGCTCTGCAACACTGTGCAGATGACTTTGATGTTGACGTGATCCTGGGAGCTTCATCAAGCAATGTACTGTAGTCCAATGGACCAG
>VUQK01039834.1:0-14478 GCA_015106715.1 Bujurquina vittata
GCGTTTGTACCATGTTAGCTGTGTATGCAGTTTAGTGTGTGTGTGTGTGTGTGTGTGTGTGTGTGTCTGTGACAACTGGGGCTGTCCCTAGTGACTAATTTCTTAGTCGACTAAAAAAAAAAAAAAAAGGGGGAGGGGGGGAAAAAACTAATGAACTAGCCTAAAACTAAGAAACACTCAGATATCAAGTTACATTTTTATGCCTGTTTGTTTAGACAGTTTTTGTCCATTAAAGGCATCTGAAACCAAACATTAAAATATGAGAAGATCTGAAAAATGAATAAACTGAGATTTAAAAGTGCCGCGCATTATGAACGACGCGCGTCTCAATTAGAGTTAAAACTCTAGAATGATAAAACAATGCAACACAAACACCCGTTTTCTCCCAGCTTGTCGCAGCCTGAGCAGTGACGCCCGGACCTTCCTCTCCTCCTCAGGCCTGATTCAGACCTCAGCGCTGGATGCAACCTGATCATGTTCATGCTCGTTTGTGTGTGTTAATTACCTTTCGGTCATGTCCTGGTGTTTTACATGCTGGCACTTTTTTTCCCCTCCTGGGTTCGACTCTTTGCTGTGGTCAGTTTTGTTTAAAGGTGCAAACACGTTTGTCCTGCTAGTCTTTCACTTCTTTGTACAAACTTGGGGAAAGTAGTTGGAAACGCAGGGAAGGAAGTGTGCTTCTCGGGAGGTTACGTTGTAAAACAAAGACATCTATTTACGACACTAGGCATGAATTAAAAATCTTCTTAATTAAGCTCACCGACTAATGACAGTAGTAACGATTAGTCGACAAGTCACACACATCCCTACTGTAACTTTCCTTGTGGTTCTGTTTGCTTTTCGTTTAGGGCCCTTGAAAGATCCTCAACATAAAAAACTAAAAAGGTCCTGAAGCGTCTGCGTGTGGCCATAAAACAGGAAATCTGTAGTCTCGCCAAAAAAAACAAAAACAAAAAAAACACACGGCTTAGGGTCCATCCCGAAAGAATTAATGAAAAATATGGTTTATAAAACCATTTGGTTTTATTTCCCTTTTGAAAACCCTCCTGAATCCTGATGAACATAAACGCCCATCCGGACACTTCTTGCCTAAACGATCATCCCAAATTAGCGAGATCCCCACGAGGTTTGTTCAAATTGCCAAAGTTAGTCCAGCAACCAGCTTTTGCAGCCTGGCTCTATACCGTAAGGCCACCGATTAATCACAATAACTGACAGTTTGTGGGAAAAGGCCAGGAAAAGCTATTCAAAGCCATTTTTTTTTCAGAAACCCCACTGACGAAAACAGGGAAGTTTATCTCACTGAAAACAGGAATTGTCGGTCATTTTGTGTGACTTGTGTGTTTTAACGCGCAAGTCTGAGCCTGACCTTCAACACGCCTTCAAACTCTGAAGTCACACACGTCACACAACACAAACATTCAAAGCAACAGTAGGCAAACAAGCCCAGTGTTTGGAGTTGGAGTGCAACCGCTTCACGTCCTTGTGAGAAAGAACGACTGGCAGCAAGTAAAACAGGAAATTGCTTTATGTCGCCTTGGAAAGCTCCTATTGTGCAATAATGCTATATAAAACAAACTAGAAAATGTTCTAAATACTGCATAAATTAAACCAATATTGATTCTTGTAGGTGGCCGAAATCCTTGCTGCTGCTGCTGCTAACCGTCTGACTGATCAGTGACCACCTGGACACCATTAGTTGTAGCAGGCTGCTGGCAGGTGGAATTGGTTGCCAAGTGGTACACGGTGTTGCACCAAAAACCTCCGTGCAACAGCATGCAAAATACCATCTTATCTGCAAACGCCAAGTACTCACAAACCAGCATGGAAACTGAAGAGCACAACACAAACCACAAACAAACCATAACTCTGAGGTTCTGCATTTCTGGTTTCTTTGCACTTCAAGTTTTGGTACCGCTCACCAAGCAGTTTTTGACTGCCAATATAGAAATCGTTGAGTTTATGGCACAATATTCCAGAGCTGTGCAATTAATTCAATTTTGACTTTGGCGCCAAATAATCACAAAACAGTACAAATGACAAAAAAAACAATTACAATTATTTTGTCACATTACGCTTTGCAAGTATGCTCTTAGCCCCGATTTATCCTAATTATCGAACAGGAATTAAACGCCATAACCTTTGTCGTAACCTGACCTGCACCTCCCAGGAAATGTAACTATGTGTTGGGGCTGCAACGATCGTGATTGGCCTGTTCAGCACCATCGGTTCCTCCCGTACATTCCGGCTACTTTTACAATACAGTTTTTTAAATTTATCACAGAGAGAAAAACAATCATTTCAATGTAAGGACTAATAATCATAGCATCAATATAAGGACTCACAAATGACAGAAAACCTCTGGAGGGAGATCGCTGAACCTATCGGAATGAAGGTGAGGGACAGATATGTTCACACCTGGGGGGGAAAAAAAAAAAACTGAACCAGGAGGGAAAAATCCGACATTTTACTCGTTTGTCGGCCGTACCTCATGTAAAACATTGGGACATGACTGCAAGGTAATTAATGCAGATTTCCTACACGGCGACATCACAAACACAGCAGCGGTGCCAGCATAACCAGTATTTGTCTTGGCCTGAATAATTTCTATTTTCCGTTTGCTCTGGGCTGTAATGGGCCAGCCGGACCAGAATCAGGGGCGTAGAATTAGTCAGGGACAGTAGGGACATCAATAAATGCAGTGTTTATAATCGTGATTGTGACGCCCCCACACCACACACAATCGAGCAGCCTTCTCTTTGTGACCAATTTCACCTAGAAGCAGACAGCAACCTCCAGCAACCAATCCCCAACCAGTTGGGGAATAGAATTTTTCCCCAAGGAGCCAACTGCCCTCACACACTGCTTGAAACAGTTTATGCATTAACTGTGCTTTTAAATATGACATGAACAATATAAAATATTATTTCACATTGATCAACTTGAGATCGAACCTACTGCTTTCCCAAAAAATAAAAATCCTCCTCCAAAAAAAAGGATCATGGTATACATCCTGCTGATAACCCCTTCAAAGCCCCAGGAAAAGTATGCACATCACAGTAAAGGATACAAAACTGGGACAAAAGACTTTTAAAGAAGCTTTCACTCTGCAGCACTCCCTGAACAGAAAGCTGGCACCCTCACATCCGGATGCCCTTGAAAGCTCATCAGCGTGATATACACCCTAAAACCTGGTGTCTTCTTCATGTGAATGAACAGAAAGTCTAGGACTGAACGCAGCCTTGCAGAGCCCGCTAAAGCCTCTGATCAAGTGTTCGTGAAAGAGCTACTGTAGCTTAGAGGCAGGCAGCAAGTTGATCCCTGATGCTTCACTCTAAATAATTGATCAAATGCATTATAATGCCTCAACTAGGCACCTGTGGCTGAGGTTTAATGGTTTACAGATGGAGGAAGCCGAAGCGTTTGACAAATGCTCTCAGAGGAGCAGTCCACGGCTGACTGATGTGAAAAACCGCCCAACGGCAAACAAAAGGGAGAGACAAGACATGTAGATCTGAATCAAACACCACAAAGAGCCAGCTTTCCATCTTTCTGTGCATTGAAGTGGGTTTAAGCGCTCTTCTCACCTCCGGTTTGGGCGGCTGTAAGGCGATTCTGTCCACTTCCTCAGATCAAATCACAGCAGCCAGACGTTCAACCGGTACAAAGAGAAGAGAAAACTGAACCGGAGCAGTGAAGTCGTTTTCACAGCGGTCCGTGCATCAGATTCACTTCTATTACACGTCTGCAGCCTCGACAGTCTGAATCCAGGTCACTGAGGTCAAGTTGCACTTCATTTCCCCTTTAATCGTTTTTGCATTTCCAATTCAATAACCTTGTATACAGCTATCTTTGAATGTGCTGCATAAAGCGTAGACTCATGCATCTAAATATGATATAAACAATAAGTGTAGACCGATTACAGCGGGTTTCTTCACATCGAGCAGAATCTCCCTCCTTCCACGTTCCCTTTACACCAGCTGGTTAATGTGTTTGAGATGCATTTCTGACTTCATGCTTTTACATTTCTGGTCCCTAACCAGTGATTTTCATGGATTTTATTAGCTAGCTGAGAAATGAGCAACCACAAACTGTTTGTGCTTTGGAAAACAGAAAGTAAGATTGTGCTGAGACTGCAGACGTTACTGGTGCCACCAACACGGTGTGGAGCTGCTGTTGGTGGCATCTGCCCCCCCCTGCACTCCTTCAGCCGTTCATGCAGAGTGACGCTGAACTCACCTGTTTTTTGATCGAGTGGCAGCATCAGCATCAGCAGATACCGTCTTTGTGCCCGTTTTTTTATGCCGCTGCTGCTCCTATATGTGCTTGATTGCATCTTTTCATGGGCTATATCGAAGGCAGATGTTAAGATGTTTGGCCGGCTGCGAGGCAAGGTTTTACAGTGGTTTGTTGGTAAAGTTAGCACAAAAGAAAAGAGGCATTAAAGAGGCAACAGTCGCTCTCTCTGGGGAGGGCAACCTGCACATTACGAGCTGAAGTCCCACAGGTGCAACTGCCGGCAGCCTGCTTATTCCAGTCAGCTTCGTGCCTGTAATTGATGTTGTTACAGCATCTATGGACTTGTATGGACTTGCAGTGCAGGTCAGATCAGTTGGAAACAAAGTATGCCAGTTAAGCAGGCACACAGCCAAGTCTTAGAGCACCATTTTTGAGTTTGTGCCAACTATTCAGACAAACTTCCTCAGAAAGTTTACATTTTTGAGACATCAGAAAGATCTCTGAAAAACGACCTGATGATATCAGGAGTTCCCCCCATGCCACTATCATCATCATCAGGAAGTAGGTCTGTGCGATGCTACCAAAGCTCATGTGTACCATTAGAAAGAGCGGGGGGGCTGAAGCCTGACTCCATTAGGTAAAGTGAGCAGCGGAGCCCGTGATTCTCGTTACAGCTGCTCCAAATCATTCTCACGGCCACCACTCACTCTCTATCCGCACAGCAGGCGACGATTAACCCCACCACGCAGACTAATGTCTGGCTGTGCTGCCTTTAATGTGATTAGCGCCAGAGACTGCGAGGAAATTAGAAGCGATGCGCCTCGGCTAAGGCTCGCCACAAATTAACGGAGTCTGCTGGAGTAGTTCATCTTCCTTATTTAAGCGGTTAAACGAGGAAGAGTGGCTCCCCCACCCCCACCCCACCCCACCCCGACAACTGCTGCAAGAGTTTCACGGCGGCTGGCCGTTACGTTTGTGCGGAGATGTGCGTGAACAGTCCCCGCTGCTCCACATATCTGCGTTATTTGTCGGCGCTGCGCTACGGCAGCCTTCAGCCATGCCTCCCTTCTCCGTGTCGCATCTCTGCCCACACGTTGACAGCCTGTCGCTCGGCCAGTGAGAGCTCTGAAAGCCCGCTTACAGTTCAGGGAGTACGGACACACATGTACACACGCGGGCGCTCGGCTCCACGGGGCGATTTGAGGCGTGTACGTACCCGAAATGTCGACGCTTTTCCCCCCGGCGTGAAAACTTAGGAGAGAGCGCTGAAGTGAAGCGGGAAGCAACGAGTAGCGAGGACCGCTACGACAGACTGAGTGGAGCCCCGGCAGGAAGTCAACGGAATAAATGAACCTCCGTGACGTCAGGGACAGCGGGCTGGCGCACAGATAGGAGGAAGAAGAGGTCTCACTCCTACCTGTTTCACTTACGCAAAATGCGGAAACACAAAAAGATCTTTGAGACTTTTCTACTAATTAGGAATTACTGTCATGTAATTGTTGGACAAAAGGCTTTATTACCTGTTAATGCAACCGCAAGGCTTTCTAACCCTTGAGTCATCAATTTATTAACATCAGTGTTTCAGTGTCCCAGGAAGCTTTAGAAAAAAGGACATGGAGTAAGGCAGAGGTCTGAGAGTGTGCTAATCTGGTGTGGGGTAAAGTTGGTGCCGTTGCGTAAGAAGCTGTCTTGTTGTAGTCATTTTCTGACCGTCTCCACTGCCTCAGCTGTGGGTATACAAGTGAAAACCTCATTAAAGATGCCTGGGTCAAAATCAGAACCCAAGAAGTGAAGCCTCTCCTGCCCAGAAACAGCAGGGGTGAAACACACCAAACCCCTTAACGTAGCCACGGTCGTGTGTGTGTGTGTGTGTGTGTGTGTGTGTGTGTGTGTGTGTGTGGATCAGTGGTTCCCAGACTCTTCCTAACATTACACCTGGAGCTACAGGTAATTACATGTAGTCTCCAGTCTGGGTCATGACATGAAAACCACGGCACACCTAACAGAGGTGGGTGCTTGGAAAGCCCTCGGCCTGCCCGGTGAGGGTGGCAGCCAAGGCATGAAACCCATGGAAGTTGTTCTAAAAGAGAAGAAAGGTTGCATCCGGCTGTGCAGACTGTAGACAGATTTCATGGAACCTGGAATCGTAATTCCTAAATTAGGAAATTTCAGGAAAACGAAAAATATAAATGCAAAAGTTATGCCAAGGTAGAGTTTAAGTACTAATATAAGAGTGTAAGAGTACTATTGAGTACTAATTAAACTAATTATGCAAAACTTGCTGGAATCTAGAAAGCTGCATCCATAAACAGCAGAGTGCAACACAAAGACACACAAATGCTAATTAGTGTTGAGGCATAAACATCTTGTGGGGCTAATGGAAAATGTCGTGGATCCTGAGGAGAACCCAGAGTGGCACAAGTCCTGCAGAGGCATCGGGTATAGAACAGAGAACTCAGAGAAAAGAACAACGGAAAGGAAACTCTTTAAAAGCAGCTTTTATTCTTTTTGGTAAAACTGTATTAGGACAGAACTCAACATGTGCTTGAAAATCCTGTTTAGAAAAATTGTGTCTTTGTGTCTCACTGATATCCAGAGAAATGCCATTTCTGCATTTATTGCAAAATTGCATTCAACCGCTGCTACTGAGAGACGCTGTGGGAAATGTGAGTGAACAGCAGCTCAGGGATTACTGACTGTGTGAGACTGGGCATCGGTCTGTCCATTCCTGTTCACCAGCCTTTCCAGGTCACACCTACAGAAACACTGTTCTGGAATCAGCTGCTTCTGAGCGTGAATAAGACCAGAGAGATGGTGATTGGCTTCATCCATGGGACAGGATGTTGATGTAGTGTGTGAGTCCTCCACATCAACAATGAACTGGAAGAGAAACACAGAGGCTCGAGTCTACACAAAAAGGGGATGAGGAGGCTCAGTTTCCCAAGTAAGCTGAGATCCTTCGGTGTGTGAAATGCAGATTTCCTATCAGTCAGTTGTGGCGAGTGCAGCGCGCTTTGCTGTGGTATACCTGGGGAGCAGCATAGAAGCTGGTGAGACCTACAGACTGCATAAACTGATCAGGAGGGCTGGCTGTGTGGGCTCTGTGACTGAGAATATACGTAAATCAGTGCATGAGGAAACAAAACTGAAAAGTTTCCTGAGGCAGGCACAAAAGCGCTGCTTATGCTTCCCTGTTCTGCCTGCACACAGCAGTGAAAACATGCTCTCCCTTTCATTTTCATTTTGGATGCTGAAAAGGATTCTTCACTAAAACTCAGCTTTGACTCAGATACTCCACTAAAGATGGCGCTTGTATATAGTAGACACCAGAGGCTCCAGAAAAGCAGAGCGTGAGCAGCCCCAACAGAAGAGAAGACGCTTTAACTGAAAAATGTTATCTTAAGATACTTTGCATATTAATATATTTGTTATAAAGATTTTACAAAACATGCACCCACAACATCCAAAAGCAAAACATGTGCAGCCTGTGGTCTTTGTGCGTGTGCAGAGGTTTTGAGATATTTAATCTATTTCTGGGAAAAATGTGGCTCTCAATATGGAAATCAAAGCCCTTTTTGTTTCCTACAGTTGTGCTTCTGGCAGCATCGGTCCTCACTGTGATCATGTGGAGATCAGCCTCTATGGCTGACAGAAAGCAGCCCTCTAGTGGGCACTGCTCCATATTGCCTTCAGTGGAAAAAAACAACTATTGCGTAGTTTTACAATTGAAATATACAATACATGATACATAAACGCATGCATGTGCAATGAAAATAACAGGTCTAAAAAAACCCAAATTGTTTTAACAATACACACACAATACTTGTTTCATTTCACTAAACAATACGTATGCAGCACATTTAGTTTTTACACACGCGCACTTTTTTGCATATCTGAATGTGTATGTGTGTAAGCACACGTTGTTGCATTCACACTAATTAACATCACATCCTGGAGTCCATTTAGGCGCAGCTGCATCATTTGTGTTATTTTGGTTGGCTGGACTGACAACCCGGCCTTCATCCTGTTGTTTTAGGGAACAGGGACAAGAAGAGAGAGTTTATCTCTTCACTTGTGTGCAGTTGTGTTGCACTAGTAACTCCCTGTGCGCTACAATCACACTCTGCTTTATATTTAAATTTGCAGCGCATGTAGATGAGAAAAAGTTCGAGGGCAGGACAACAGATTATTCAAAGCAGGCGTGTCACATGTTGCAGTGCAGTCTCCACTCTCTCTGTCATGAGCAAAGACCATATGAAGTCTATTGTTAAGATAATTAGTATAAGAGTCATTCTGTTTACTTCATTTTAATGCGTTGCACTTTTTCAGTTGCATCCTTTCTTCTAATTCTGTATTAGGACAGAAAATGGTGATTAGAAAAAGAGAAGCCCTGGTTGGCGAGCACAGCGGTGAGACACTTCTTGTAGTTGTCACCGGGTTTGCACACATCTCAGGAGGGATTTTGGCCCACTTCTTTACAGAAACTCTAAATCTAACCCCTCCAGATTTCCAGCAGCACTGAGGTCTGGAGACTGGCGAGGCTGCTTCCTGACCTTAACGTGCTTCTTCTTAGCCACTATTTTGTTGGTCATTGTCATGCTGGAGGACCCATCCACGACCCATCTTCAGTGTTCTGGCTGAGGGAAGGAGGTTCTCCAAGAGTTTAAGGTACTGTTCATTTCAGTCCATTATAAAGCATTCCCAGTGATGTTCCTGGTGACTGCTGTCCAAGGCTGCCTTCAGATAGGTGGTGGATCGGCCCAAAACTTTCTCGTGATCATCCTGACCCCATGAGGCCAGATCTTGGATGGAACTCCAGACTGAGGGTGATTTATGCCCATTTTATATTTCTCACCAAGTGCCTTGCTCATGGTCCTGTAGCCCATTCCAGCCTTCTGCAGGTCTACAGTTTTGTCCCTGCCATCCTCTCACTGCTCTTTGGTCTTTGCTCATGATGGTGGAGAGGTTGGAATGGAAGAAATTTATTTTGTGGACAGACGTGCTTTATACACATAACGAGCTGCGATCAGGAGAGTCTGTAATTGATTGATCGATGGTAATCTGGGCACCACATGGGCGTACAGCCGATCTGCGGGAGCCAGAATTCTGCCCGGGTTCTAGGGATCAAATAATTGTATCACATCAATGTCAGAAAAATCAATTTAGAACTTTTACGTGATGTTTTTTTTGGTTGATGTTCAGTCTCTCTCCATCAAAATTAGGCTATAGTTATGATGCAGCGTATGCCACAAGGCGCTGGATTGATTGTCTACTGATTCTACACAGTTTTGCAGTCACTACATGTTGTAACTATGTACTGTCACCAGGGGACAGTATCAAATAATATTTGTAACCACCTGTTTTTGCTGTTAGCGGTGTTTGAATTTAGCTTCTTCCACCTGAGAAAAAGAATTCATTACATTCAAAAAACCTTTAGTGAAGCAGTGCTACAACAATCCACAAACTCTCCTTGTGGTCATCCGTCACTCCCTTTCCACCAATCAGCATTCTACTTGCACACAGCATCATCACTGTCAGGCTGCACGTTGTTGTTGCAAAGCAGAGGCGCACTTCTGAAACGTGTTGGTGCATCTGGTGGAAATCAGAGACTTTAAGCAGACACTCAGAGTCCTGAGACATGTGTTAGACAATCATAGTATTGCGCAATCGAGGTAGGCAGCGGTTTCAGGACCCGCAAAGTTGTGAAACTGCGTGTGTCATTTGCAAGAGTATAAAACTGGTCAGAAAGTTGTTCTTTTAGAATTCGTTTTGGGGCATAGTTTTTAGAGCCCATAAACCACTGAAATTAAATAATTTAGATAGGGGCTTAACACACACACACACACGCGCACACACACCCCAAGAGTTGATCAAAGATGGCAGCAAAGGTGTAACACTTGCTTTCTATGGTGGAATCACAAGCATCATTTTGGGTGGGTGCAATCAGCAAAACCAGATACAAACCAGTGAAGAACAGTTAAACCCAAAGACAAAACCACATTTGGAACTAACCTTCAAAATAAGACAGGAAGTTGAGAAGTGGTCAAGAAAAAAGTGGGACGGAGGCAAACACAAGAACGGGGGGTCACAAAGCCCACTAATCAACATCCAAAAATGCAAAGGAAGAAACCAAAGAGAATTTAAAAATGACCATAATTACAAGAGAAGACGCAGAAGGTGAAGTTTGGTGGCCCTGCACCAAGCCTGAAAATTAACAACACACACCAAAAAGGCAAAACCTAAAAACCACAAATGAGCGTTCCACAAACAACAACAACAACAACAACAGGAGGAACGCACAACTGTAGACACACACAGGTTTGATTGGACAGCCGGACACAGGAGGAACCAATTAACAGCAGGTGAAAACAATCAGGGAATCATGGGAAGACCGAGGCAGGAAGTAAAAACTAGCCTTCAACATAAAACAGGAAGTCACCAAAAAAACCAACTAATATACTGAAGACAGAGACGAGAGGAGCCAGGGAACAGCACACAGGACACTTCACAAAAGTGAAATTCATCATCAAGATAATAAAGACCCCAAAAATCCCTCCAGTTTAACCTCAGGAGCAGTAATAAAGCATCATGGCACAAATACCTTGAGCCAAACTCTGTTTGGGCTTTGAAGGAGAGGCTGCCGAGCACTTCCTCCTCTGAGGAAACGCAGGAGCACATCTGCTCTCTCAGCTTTCTGGTGTTTGTGGAGTTCACTCTGATGTCTTTGGAAGGACCAACCGTCTTTTTGACGTTTAAATCCCCAGCGTGGACCCCTTCCACCCCCATTAAACCCGATCCTCCTAATAACAACCCCCCCCACCTTCCCCTGCCCACACCACCCACCGCCGCCGCCGCTCATAGTTTCCAAATAAAACGGATCCAGCTGCGCGCAGCTGTGCGCCCTGCGTGCGTCACTCCCCTCCGCTGCTCTGCAGACAGTCGAGGAGGAAGAGAAGGAAAGATGTCCGGCATCACGCTGCTGTCGCTCTTCCAGGGTTTGTGCTTGCTGTGGGCAGCCGTCGGCACGGCCCGGAGCGGGACCTTGTTCCTGCCGGAGAGCCTGGAGCGGGGCCCGGTCAGCCTGAACGACATGTTCCGGGAGGTAGAGGAGCTGATGGAGGACACTCAGCACATACTGGAGGAGGCAGTGGACCAGGTTGGCGTCATATTTTACCCATTCATATAAAGCCAGTGTTGGCTGGTAGAGAGTGTCCATATGGAATTATAAACGGGACACTTTTATTGTCATGAGTGTCTGGATGGACTATGCCACGTTTGGTTGTTTTAATGGTCTCTTTACTCTGACTAGCACACCGAGATATCTGCTGCAACACTTCACATAGTTTCTGCTTTGACCCACACCGTGCTGAGTGCTATAGTTATTCATCATGATAGTAGTTGCTTAAAATAGATTTCCCGGTCAGTTCAATGCAAGAAAAGGCAACACTGACGAGCTCTTTTTGGTACCAGCTGGGACTCTCTGGAGGCTTTGTGTTTCTCATTTTCCTTCCCAATAATTGAATTTCAGCAGGTCTGAAATGTTTCCTGATGTCAGTGAGCGTCTTGTTTTCATCATTTCTGGGCTACTGGGAGGTTCCCCCTTTGCATCCGCTCATTCTGTAACTTCTCACATTCTCTGAATATGGATAATGGATGTGGCGTTCTTCATATCAGATTTATGGACGTATCCTAACGCTCAATCCAACAGATAACTACTGAGAGCGCAAAATCCTCTTCAGCCTCACTGGAGCTGCACCCTGACCACAATGAGACTGCGATGGCGATGAGGAACGGGGAGAGAGCGGTCCAGGTGCTAGACAGAAGTGACCAGGTAAAATTATGTGACTCCCACATACGAGCCATTAGTTTCACAGCATCCGAGTGGCTTTAGAAATAATCTGAAGGTTGGAAAAAAAGCTGTGTTTCTTCTCCAGCTCTGATGCAGCATGTCATCCTCTTTGCCGTTTTTGTAGGACACCAATAACAAAACTGGAGAGACTCATCTGTCCCATGTTCACATGGAGATCAGCCAGTGGAACAACGTGAATCATGTGAGTCTTCTACCTTTTCCGTTTGGTCCAAACCTAAACTTGAACCAAGTTTTAAACCTGAAACACTCGAGCCAGCCAAAATGCCATCACTTTAAAAATGTCAACACTCCGACTGTGTAAACTTCAAACAGGTTCTCACAAAGATCGCTGGAGCATGTTTCCATTGATTTATTTTGGGCGCTTTTCATCTTCCTTGGACTTCAGGCCGGTTTGTGTTCACCTTTTCCCGGTGCTGCCATGAAGCCGTTACTTTTGTAACATTTCAGCCTGTCAAGTCGGGATTGTGGAAATATTCAGCCCTCACAGCGATGGAGAGTTTAAAGGCAGCCTCGTGGAAACAGATGAAAGCTCAGCTCTGATCTTTACCGTCAGTGAGCATCAGTCAGTATTATTTATTTGCCATCTTTTAGAGTGCTTTATTTCAGCGTGATGTTTCTGCACATGCATTTAAAAAAAAAAAAAAAATTCCACGTATGTAAGAAGAGACGGAGAGGAGGGGAGGTTTGTGAAACTGTGGGAGCTTTGTATTAGTTCAGGGTTTGTTGTTTTTATAAAGGGTGAGCTCATCCACCGAAGAACCCGACCGTATACTTTTCATAGGCCAGCTTGGACCGAGGTTGCTGCTGCTGCCTGTTCTTTACTTTATGACGGTGGTTTTGATCTTTTGCTTTCCTGGCAGCCGTACAGATGGTGGTTATGTTAATAGAGCCCACTGCTGGGGGAAAAATGCCAGGCAAGCAAGTAAGAATGTAAGCCGTGAAGGTCCACTTCTCTAAAAAAACATCCCACCAAGCTGCACAGATTTTTAACTGCAGTCATTAAGTCACATTAGATAAGTTACTGGGCTGGCACCGCTACGGCTGCAGAAAAAATCTAGTCAGCATGTGGGGAGATGAAAAAAAAAGAGCATGAAGGCTGACTTGTGGAAACACTTGGTTAAAATGTGAATGCTTTTAGGCGAGTGTAGTGAATAAAGGGGTTCAGATCATTTCCTGCAGCACTTTTCATTCAAACATCTGGTTGTTGCTCTAAAGTGCTGCAGACAGCTGAGGCTGCAGCTTTATCTTGGTGCTTGGTGCATATTGATGAGTGATTGAAAAAGGACTAAAAACGAGGCATAAACAGTGTGTTTGTGCCCCCACCATTTCACAAGCATACGTGGGAAGCCTAAGAGCAGGGAGAACCGCAGCGAGGTCCTCCTGCTGCTGTGAGTTAACCAAAGCCGGGGGACTCGGAAGCAGGACGGGACACATGAAAATGAGCTGACAAGGTTTATTAAAACACTGAGAATGTGGCGTGGAGGTTTCAGAGGCAAAAGCAGAGAGGCGAGGGCTCGTAGGAGAGCGGCCAAACCAACAACCAGACTGGAGAGCAAGAGAATGAAACACTGTGTGGAAAGGCTGGCTCACAAGGGGGGGGATCTGGAGCACAAGGAAATTCTAAGGTATTACCTTGGAAATACTTGGGAAAATTAACACTAAAGAGCCTGAATGATACCACTGCTACTGACCAAACGATGTGGCACAGCGTAGGTGGAAGATCCAGCCCCTTAAATACTGCACACTCTTAACCCAAATTAGTTGAGTTTGCTAGAAAATCACGTGGAAACCCGTTATCTCAAACCCGTTTTTAGGTCATAAAAATTCCTTCCTATTTATGTGAGCTAATCAATTTTAGTAAATGCTACATTGATACATTGTACTAAGGTTCTAAGTTAACACAACTAAACATGTTGTATAAAACTACTATTTTAACCTAAATTTACACGTGAAGCAAATAAACACTTAAAGCTGTTTATATTTAGTTCTTACATAGCGCGCTTTGACTCTGACAACACTTTTAGCCATTCACACAAGCACTCCCATGTGTAACTAAGCTTTTATTGTCTAACATTCACACACATTCCTACTCAAACGCTTGTGTCGGAGAGCAACTTGAGGCAGGAATTGAACCGTTACCCTTGCAGTTGGTAGGTGACCTGCTCTACCTCCTGAGCTACAGTCACCAGGAGGTGTGTTGTTGTTGATATAAGTAATACCATTTCCTCTGATATAATTAATTACCCTTTTGACGTTCGACTTGTATCGAATGCAACCCGTGGCTGGGCATTGATGTCTCTTATAACATGCATTGAACTGCGTTAGCTGATGCAGATTACCAGCCTAGAACCACTGACCTTGCTGGGGTT
>VUQK01039836.1:5714-17018 GCA_015106715.1 Bujurquina vittata
TCTTTTTATTTTTTTACCATAACTGGAATTTCTGCACAGCAATACACGGATATTGTATGTTTATTTGTACAGTAATTTCTGCATTACGAGCATATGCATGTGCACGTGTGTGTTTATGTTGCTGTGTGTACGGGGTTGTTACTGTATATGAATACATACAAATGCTCCTGTTACGTGTGAAGACAGGACGAGGCAGCTGCTTCAGGCTCAGCTTTAGTAAAGACCTGCATTCTAAATAAGTTCTGTCAGATTACGCCAGCACACACTTTACACTTCACTCCTCAGGATGTTGGCTGAGTCTCCTCAGTTTATTACAGCTGGGAACTGAAAGTGGAAGGTAACGAGCGGGTGATTAAGAAAAGTTCATGCCATGACCTTAAGGTATTGTTATTTTACTTCAAAATAAGCATATTAAAACTGGTAATGGATGACATGATTTACTTTTTTAGTCTGACACATGATGAATGTGATTTGGATACGTTATAGAATCCCAGTTTAGATGTCTCTGTTTTTTTGTGTGTGCAAATGAATATTAATTTAATTATTTTTGGCACATTGTTATATGCAAATGTGGCCAAGTGACCTCCGCACGTGCTTTGCATGCATTATCCCTACAGTTGCATGACATTTTCACTCATGTAGTTATGCCCTTGACTGCACATTTTAACTGTGCAGAATAAGGCTCGGAAATTTCAGTCGACCCACATGAATAAATACCCTCCCCGCTCAAATATGAACCGAAAACTGCAGCAAACACATGAGATGCGTACAGTGCTGTGCTCTCTGAAGACATTTTGAGGGCCTGTTAGGATGCAGTTTACTCTTTCTGACACACGGAAAACACACAGGCAACTTTTATAGAAGCACTGTCATATGCAAACAAGTTCATTCATTCTCTGTCTGTCTCACTCGCTTCCTTAAACAACATACACGCAAACACACACACACATACGATGATTAAGAGGTCCGAGGGTCTTCTGGGCATGCTTGGACTTGGGGCTGCAGTGAATCATAGCTATGATGTGGCGCATGCTTTCTATTCTGATCTGTCAGAGAGGTTTGGGAGCTGTGCTCACTGATGAGTGAGTCGGACCAGGCTGGGCCACAGCGGCCTGCCCAGTCTGTCGTCCCCACCTCAGGGTCCTCAGCTCTGCACACTCCCTCCCCTGAGCTAAGTAATGACAGGTAAGAGACCCCAAAGAGCGGACGAATGGACACGCAGCAGGGGTGAATGAGGTCAAAAACTAGCCAAGCACTGGAGCAAGCAGGGTACATTGGTGTTACCTCACAAGACACACATCGGCAGCGGAACCAACCTCAATTCAACCAAAAGAAACACGCGAACATGTGCAGACAGAAAAATAATAAACATAATGTTCCGATATTTTTTTGCACATATAGTGATGCATTTGCCTGAAGCCGAAGTTCAGTCATGTTTTGGGCTTCTTGGCTCAAGATAGGTTTGTTTGATCTTTTCCTACAAAGTCAGTGTCATTTATATTATATGTGGAAGAAGCAACACTGATGTTTATTCATTGTGGTTTCTCATCAGTTTTCATGGTCAAAACTACCTTAAACAATTTTGAAGAGAAAGTATCACTTAAACCACTTTTAGAATTAAAAGCTGCACAAGATTTCTTACCTCCTGCTGTAGATGATTAAATTTTAAACATTTGAAAATACATTTCTGATCAGTTCAGTGCCAAAGTGTGATACACAAAATTGATCAAGTGTAGCCTAAGTCTAGCATAAGCCAGACACACGTTCGTTAACTCATAGATCGTATCATAGATAAATGTAAGCATCTTGAATGGCCTTAATAAAGATTTTTCATTAATGCCAGAGACTTTAGGAATCTTCAGCAACAAGAAAAAGGAGTTCTGCAACAGATGGCGTGGCCCCCACAGAGGCTTGATCTCAACATCATCAAGTCAATACTGAGATTACAGAAAGACACAGAAACAGCTGAGACATCATTAATCCAGTTCTCCAAGATGCTAGGTAGCTTGAAAAAGTGTGCAAGAGTGAGAATTTGAGCTACTGCAATAGCAAACCTGTCAAACTGAATATTGAATTTATCTAGTTTGATTTTTATTTTCCTTTGTTGCTAATTATTTTTGTTGCTCCTCATTAAAAGCTTTAGTTATATTGTGTTCTCCGGTGTTTCCATGTCTAACGTGTGATCCTCAATCAAAGCGCTGGTTAGTCAGGGGGCGGTTTGAGATCTGTTAACTTTTTTTTATCACTTATCACGCAACATGCTCACATGATAAGTTAGGTGGGACAAAATAAACCTTTTACAGAACGTGTTTGCGTGACTTGCAATAATCATGAATACTAATGAATTACAATCCTACACATGCTTATCAGTTTTCTCTGGCAAGGAGTGTAGTTGGTTATTGAATGTGTCATTTACAGAACACATTGTCAAAGTTGACAGTAAAGAAAAAATAAAGTAATCCATTATGTTCCAAATGTGGCAAATCCACCTGCATGCGACGTGCCTTCTAAGCTGTGTTTGCTTGGCCCCTTCCTTGTGTTTCAGGAAATATTTTTGTTCAATGAAGCTTTGGAAATATTTGTGTAAATACAATGTCACAAACTTTGACGATCGCCACATAAATCTTCAACAGTGGATATCCTTTAGATATTTTTTGTATTTCAAAATGAAGTATTATCTATATAAATATGTCCTAATGGGGCCTACTCCTGGCAAAGCCCAACACCCACCAGGAACCACCCAGCACTCGCTGCAGTTGTACAGCTGCCAAACAGGTCATAACAATATGTGAGATACCCCATACTCCTGAAGTACCTTTAGGTCCTATGGGGGACCCTGCACACCTAGACTGATTGGACAAACTCCATGCACCCTTGAATATCCTTAAGAGGATAAAGAACTTGTCCAGCATTCCACAAACAGGACGAAACCTGCACTGTTTCTCCTGAGTGAGAGGTTCAACTAACGGATGGGCTTTCCTCACCAGTTCCCTGGCATAGACCTTCCATATGAGGATGAGTAAAGTAACAGGAGTGCACCCTCCTGTCTCCCTTCTTAAAGATAGGAACCATTACCCCAGTGTGCCAATCCAGAGGCACATCCCAGATCTCCAGGCAACAATGCAGAGGCATGTCAACCAAGAGGCTGTCCGATATGTAAAGAAAATCTGTCAGTGTGATATGACATCGTAAAAAAACATAACCTAACTCTGAAGATAATGAGTTACTGACAATTTTCATCACATTTGCATAAAAAACCAAAACCATGGATGAAATTCTAATCAAAGTCTGTATTCTTTAATTACGGCTCTACACGAGAACTTGGAACTATCAAGTAGGTCTGACAATATGAGTCGAAGCAAAGCTGGAGTGAGTTCCTGTGGTCTGTCAAACACATCCTCTGGCTGGGCTTAATGTGGCGTGTGACACGTCACACCCTATCACTCTGCCTTACAGATGACCAGTTGCTTACGTATGCCGCGTGCACCACTGGATCCCAAATCAGACACTGTCAGGTGTGATAACAGTTTGAGCGGCAAACCCACTCTGAAGCCTTGCCCTCTCCCATTCCCCTGCAATTCATTTGATGCTGCAGCTGCACAACTTGTAGTCTGCTATGCACTACTGCAAGCATGTGCCGTGGCCTAAAGATGCTTTTATTCCTGGTTCACCTGCTCATCCCCCCCGGGCTCAGGACCAGTGATAACCCAGCCGCTCTTCTCCCTCGGACCAGCGAAGCACTCTCCATCACTGGGGGGTTTAACAGAGATAAGGACTGCTGCTGATCCCACCTGTCTGGAGGGGCTCAAATACTTATAAATCAGCTGAAGTTCACTAAGGAGATAGACAGCAAGAGATAACACTGTATACATTACAGTATAACCTTAATGTGGCAAATGCAACTTATGACAGCCCTCATTTCACTGTACACTAGCAAGTGTTCCCCCCTTTAGAGCATCTACTCTCAAAAAAATTAACACCTTCAGCTCTTTTGTTGTATTTTTTTTTTTATGTTCACCCTTTACTCTCAAAATAGAGGTAAATGTCCCTCCAGCACACACTCATTACTTCAATCCTCGCAGTGCTGTGGACAGGCCCAGCCCCTCTGACAGCGTTTGACGCTCTCTGGCTCTTTGTCTCCCTGTGTTGCTGTTTCTTCCTCATGATGAAGACTTTTATTTTAGCTTCAAAAAGAGGTGGCGTGCTTGGCTCTTTTATTTGACCGTTTTCTTTCCTGGATTTTTGCACGCGTGTGTAGTTAGACGTTTAGTCAAATTAAAAGAGAAAAGAGAAAAATGTTGAGTGGGAAATCCTCGCCGAAAAAGCAAACAAGGAAACAAACAGAACGTTTTCATGGCGACTGCATCAGTTTTTTGAGGGCACAAAAAGGGGACATAAAAAAAAAGGGATGAAGTTGTGTTTCGTGACACTTTTTAGTTTTTTTTTATTAAAAACAAACTGCCTGTTACCATTTTTTTTTCTGATCTCCAAAAGTGAGGTGTAAGATCTACTTAACTGAACCATCCTCATGCCCTGCCGACTTAAGTTTTGTCTTTTTTCTTTCTTTTTTTTTTAAACAGTGAACCTCAGATCAGTCCCCATTTTGCTGTTGGTTTTCAACATGAAGGGGAATGCTGAAGCAGATAACGATACAATCTACTGTACAGTCTCCTGGTACTGAAGTCTGATAAAACAATATGACGGTGGAAGAGAAGGAAAATCAGCAAGGAGCGATTTTTCTGTGCTGGATTGTTCTCTTTGATCTGGAGTGCAGTGAAAGGAGGGCATTATGTAACGTGTTCAGCACACACATGGCCCACTGTGTGACTGCCAAACACACAGGGGGGAGTGGTAGTGTTGGTGGTGGTGGTGAGGTGCTGTGGCAAAGGGGGGCGGCAGACAGACAAGAGGAAAGAGATAGGGCCGTGGAAGCCAGTAGTAGACGGCTGTGAGAAGAAAAACATTACTGCTCATATGGGTGTTGGGTCACTTTCCTTATTAAGGGTGCTCAGTCAAGCAGCTGTAATGTGGGCCCTAACAAGCTGTATAATGAGAGATGAGAATGCCCCTTAGTGATGGTTCAAACATCTATCTTCTGTTCAGTGCCCAAAATCCACTGTTGGAATGCACATCCTTTCTGTCAGTAGTTAAGACAGGAAATATGGATAATTATACAGAGTCCTTAATATTTAGGGAAAATGGAGTCTCAAACTAAATAGAAATTTTCGCCCATCCTTTGATTGTCCCAGTCGAAAACAATTTATTATCTTAAAGGAACAACAAAACTGCAGAACATTTGTGTTATTGTGCAGCAGATGGCCCTTTAAATCAATCATTTACAAATCAATAATATATAAAAACAAGGAATTCAAGCCAACTATATCAATGGGAGATCCCTGGCTGTATCAAGCGCCATACGGCAATAGAGCCAGCCAAAGTATTCAACAAAGCAGGTCAATAATGAAGTGGAAGTAGCATGTAGCATAGAGGGATGTAAAGGAGAAATATATTTATAGGATCCTGCCAAATCGGCGTGGCCTGCATGCCACACAAGAAGGCCTTATGAAGAAGGAGCTGTCTTAGCTGATGGATGGAGGAAGAGAGGAAAAGCCAACGAGTGATTGGTAGAGTGTGTTTGTAATGGTGTGCAGCTGAAAACTGATGTTGAGACGGCCTGACAGGGTCTGTTTCTGTTCATTGCAAGACTGTTATCCAGAGTGACCGTGTTGTCTTCCCTTCCCTCCACAAAGGTTATGCCATTGCCAGCAGTCCACATGACACAATGAATGAGACACAATTGCCGGAGCCAGAGACGTTCATCAGGCCAGTCTTACAGTACAAACAGCCCTGCACATAATTAAAACATATTCAGGAGTCCTATACGTGCAAGACCACATTGGATCTCAACTTTTCCTCTTTTGTTTATGACCTATGGTGAGGCTGTGGCTGCATTTTAGAAATGACGTGCTTGGTAATCGGGTATGTTGGGCTGTCAGCTCAGGGTGCATGATCTTGCCAGCATGACTCAAGTCTGCCCGTGAGCTGCTTCCTGTGCCTGTGCATCTACTCCAGTTGCTCGTATGATCTATTTTAGATTCTTTCGCCCAAGGATGTGTGTGCATCCTCACAGCAGAGAGCCACAGAAATAAGAAAAAGAGGAGGGGGAATAGATGATGTTCAAATAATCTACAGGCAATCATGCAAATTCCTCAGACACTGTGAACAGGGGTTGGGGGGTGGGGGGGTGCTGTAGATAGGGATGCAACCTTGGATTCTATTCAGGCACAACAAATTTGGAATTATGCAAAAAAAATGAATGAGATCTCTATCAGCCATTTGCGCAGGCCGGCATGTGCACAATATGTGAGGCAACATGTCTGACACTCCAAAGGCCACTTTTTCTATTTACTCTATGTTAAAATTATGCATTTATCCAATTAGATTCATTATAAATCCATACTGTGTCCATACTGTGCCCTATTGAAGTGTTTTCATTGGTTCATTCCTTTTGCGTAAGCAAGAGAGCAAAACGATGAGGACAGATTTCGACATATGCTTGTCCTGACTATGTCTGAAAGCAGCAGAGTCCATTCTGTTACAGCTGGAAGAGGAGGCAGCGACTGAGAGACCAGTCCTCCATCCCGAGCGCAGATGTCATGCTCCTTGTGGCCTTCACACATTGAAGAGGCCAAGCTGAATTTGGCATGACCCTGATGTGTCATCTTGATTTAGACACAAGTTTCATGTCGACTCACGATGCGGCCTGATATTTGCGTGCATGCATGTGTGTTTTGTGAGGATCTGCGATTGGTTTCGCACAAGCAGAGAAATGTGGCTCTCCTCTCCGTAATCCCACATAAGGAGGCTTCCTTGGAAGGCACGGTGCAGCAGAAGCAGGGGCATTGTGGTTTGGTGAATGGCTGGCTAATCTTGTGGAGGCAGTGGTCTGTCGGAGGGGCTTTTGAGCAGATTTGAGCCTGAGGGGTAAAAGCAACACCAACCAAAAAGGAAAAAAAAAAAACCCAAATAAAACGAAGAATCAAATTTTCCATAGTGAAGTGGAGTTATACTAATTTACATTTTCATTCAGCCTTTGAGGATTCTATTGCCATCCATCCATCCATTTTCTTCCTCTTATCCAATTCAGGGTCCCAGAGGGGGCTGGAGCCTATCCCAGCTGCCATAGGGCGAAAGGCGGGGTTCTCTCTGGACAGGTCGCCAGTTTGTCGCAGGGCTGGATTCTATTTATAGCTTAAAAATGTAACTGTGTAATCCACCACAGTGTTTCAAATAAATAAATACATTTGTAAATAAAGGTCATTAAAGAGCCTTGAAAGCAGGAGTCTGAGATCTGGGGCTATGTTGGGCAATCTACATGCTTAGTGCCTGCTCTTAGCATAAAAGAAAAGTGTTGTTACTTAGAGAACCCCTTTACGTCCAAAGCGCATTTGCATTTTACCAACAGACACACTAAAATAAATGCTGCATCCATATCAATCTTCCCAGGATGATGACGCTCTTTGTTTGATCTCCAGCAACTGAGGAATTTGTGAGTGCTACAGAGTAGTGTAACAGCGCCATCTGCTGTTGGGAGAGAAGAGCTCATAAACCCCCCCACCAAAGCTACAATTATCGGTCACAGTCTCCAATTTTTCCATTCTAACTTATTATTGCAGGGGATAAAATGTTTTACAGCTTAATGCTCAATCGTGCATCAAACTATCCCCAATGCCGAGTCACCAGTCATAATTTCCCTTTTCTTGCCTTAAAAGTAACGGATTGTTCCAGCAGCAATTATCCAGTCTTTTGTTACCATGACACCAAATCAAACAAACACCACCTATGGCCAGCTGAGTGCAAAGTGGCTCCAACCACAATGTCAAGGGGAAGAAGTCAGCTGCTTGTGGAGAACAAGCCAACTTGGCCGTATAATTTATTGCATGCACACACAGCCAGTAAGTAGAAATAGAAAGACATTAAACATACAGCTGTTGTGAGACCACCTTGTCAACGGGCTTTTTATGCTCTACTGGAAAACTAAATCTGTGGAGAACATTTTAGTAACTGCAAATGGGACAGGGACTTAAGCACAAAGATAGAAAAGTCTCACTATCTCAGCAAATATTCAGATGTGTAACTACTAAGGGAACACTTATGTGTAATTCTTTAACTGAGCTTCTTGAGTTGCAAGACACTAAAGTGAGAAGGGAATATTTGCATTGAAAAGGTCTGGGCACCTCTGGGAATGTTCTGTTGCTTTTCCTTTCATGAAAATAAGATATAAATAAAGACAATAATTGTGTTCTGTACCAAGGATATTCCTCCTATTCCACCGGAACATAGTAGTGTTTCTATTGCAGCAGAAACACTACCTTTGGCAGTACTTAGAGATTTTCAAGTCTGGGGTCTGTGAGGGTCATTCCAAAACTCATAATTTTTCACTTTCATGACTGAGCACATTATGTTTGCATTCCCAGATGGCTGATAAATAGTGGACCAATTTCTTACTTGAAGCCATATGTTTCTTTTTGCCATTTGCAACCCGTTGTTTAATACACTGCTCAAAAAAATTAAAGGAACACTTTGAAAAAACATCAGATCTCAATGGGGGAAAAAATATCATGCTGTAAATCTATGCTGATATGGACTAGGTAATGTGTTAGGAATGAAAAAAATTCCACATCATTTGATGGAAATTAAAATGATCAAACTACAGAGGGAAGAATTCAAAGAGACCCTGAAAATCAGAGTGAAAAAATTATGCAGCTGGCTAGTCCACTTTGCAGAAATTTAATTGCAGCGACTAAAAAATAAATAAATAATAATAATGCCTTCGACTTATATAGCGCAACGTACTTAAAGCGCTTTACAGTTTCATGCACTATTCATTCACACCTCCATCATGCTTGGTGGTGGTGAGCTACTAATGTAGCTGCCAATCCGCACCTACAGCCCCTACGACCACCACCAACCCAACCACATTCACACTTAGGCAATGTGGGTTATGTCTTGCCCAGGGACACAATGACAGCATGCGCTCAGACAGGGACTTGAACCAGCGACCCTCCGGTTGCAAGGTGAGCACCTACCCACTGTGATACCCACTGCGCCACTGCCACCCACAAAATGTTTCTCAGTAATTTGCATGCATGCTTGACAATGTCAGGGCATGCGCCTAATGAAACAACGGATGGTTTCTGGTGTATCTTGTCCAAGGGCATCACTGAGCTCCTGGACAATCTGAGGCGCAACCTGGCAGCACTGGAGGGACCAAAACTTAATGTCTCTGAGGTGTTCTATTGGATTTAGGTTAGGAAAGTGAGGGGACCAATCAATGGTATCAATTCCTTCATCCTCCAGGAACTGCCTACATACTCTCGCTACATGAGGCCGGACATTGTACACAGGGAGGAACCTGGAATCCACTGCACCAGCGCAGGGTCTGACAATGGGTCCAAAGATTTCATCCCGATACCTAATGGCAGTCTGTAAGTATCCAAGTATCCCTGGCCAAGTATCCAAGATGGCGGCGCGCGCAGACGCAGCGGCTCACGGCTCCTCCACTCGGTGCTCTTTTTTGTACTTTTTTTTATTTCTTATTGGTTAGTTTTATCTCGGCAAACTACTCCTACACACACCCTCCAATCTCATTGTACATCCTGTATAGTGACAATAAAGGCATTCTATTCTATTCTAAATGTCTGTGTCCCTCCATGGATATGGCTCCCCAGATCATCACTGACCCACAACCAAACCGGTCACGCTTATGATGTTGCAGGTAGCAAAACATGCTCCATGGCTTTTCCAGACCCTTTCACATCTGCCACGTGTGCGCTCAGGATGAACCTGCTCTCATACGGGAAAACTGACTAGATCAATATGTTAGAAGGTTAATTGACTTTTACCTTGCCTCTCACTCTATGGCAGCTGGGATAGGTTTGCTGTTTTATTTGTTCTGTTTTTTCTTAAATGATGCCCCTTTGTTTGAGCATTAATACTGCATAATGGAACGGTGCACCCCTCCTGCATCAGTTAAATCTTCCAACAGCTCCTTTGCATTCATAGAGAAGTTTTGCTTTGCTTTTATGCCCCGCATACGTATAATTTCATCTAATATATTTCTCAGTTTTTTTGTATTTTTGGAAGCCAATACAAAATTTTGCATTTCCCTCCACAGTTCTCCTTAACTGCCACTTCTTGCAAGCCCTAGAGTTGTTGTATGAAGTGTCAGATAGTATCAAACATTTAAACCGCCAAAGGTGGACAGTTTCTGCTTCACGTGATCTGAAAAAGTCAAATATGCTAGAATAACTATTTACATTTCTATTCAATTCTTTAAGCAAAAGAATGCATTAACAATTAAAGGCTTTTAATTTTAATGTTCCTTTAATATTCAAAGCAGAGTTTGTATTCATTTAAGGCCACGGGTGTGCATTTCATAATATAAATCTACACTATAGATGAAGTACCACGAGCGGGTGTCACACAACTGAAGAAGGCTGCTCATCTGGCACCCCTGTGATGTCTAAATATCCTAAAACTAAACCTAAATAAAACATTTTTGTGATATTACTGATTTTTAAGAGAGCAACTATTAAAAACAGTGGTTTTTAATAGTTATCAATAATGACTTGGGCCTGACAGGGTCAACAAAACGTTAAGAAAAAAAAACCATCAGACACTGCCTTGCATAGACAAGAGCTGATTTAAGAGTCCTGGTTCCACTTTAAGTGGCCTCACTAATTCATTCATAAACCACTTCATTTCGTGCACCAGCAGTAAGCAAAAACAGAACGTGAGCAATAATTCCTGATGAGATGGCTCATCAAGGGCAGCTTTAATTACTAGGACCATCATCTTATCAGTGACTTGAGTGTTTGCACCATTCCATTTTCATAAACAATCTTCAGGTTGACTCCATGGCTTTTGTGCATCCAGATGGCCCTCATAAAACTTATACACTCTATTGCCAAATGTATTCACTCATGGATGCAAATTGTTGAATTTATGTGTTCCAATCACTTCCATGGCCACAGGTGTATAAAATCAAGCACCTAGACAGCTTCTACAAACATTTGTGAACGAATGGGTCGCTCTCAGGAGCTCAGTGAATTCCAGTGTGGTACCGTGATAGGATGCCACCTGTGCAACAGGCCCAGTAGAGACAGGTTCTCTAGAGGGATGAATCACATTTCTCCAACTGGCAATACGATGGACGAGTCTGGGTTACCAGAAGAACGGGACTTGACTGACTGTATTGTGCCAAGTGGGGGAGGGGGGGGGGGGGGCGGGGGGGGGGGGGGT
>VUQK01039840.1:0-13313 GCA_015106715.1 Bujurquina vittata
GTAATGGTTTAATTACAGCCATCTTGAAAGCCTGTGGTACGTAGCCAACTAATAAGGAAAGATTGATAATTTTTAAGATTGAAGCATCAATCAATGGAAAAACTTCTTTGAACAGTCTGGTAGGAATGGGATCTAATAAACATGTTGATGGTTTGGAGGAAGTAACTATTGAAGTTAACTCAGAAAGATCGACTGGAGCAAAAGAGTCTAAACAAATACCAGCAGTGCTCAAAGCAGCTGAACATGAAGATAAGTCTCTGAGATGGTTTTCAGTCATTTTTTCTCTAATGGTTAAAATTTGTAAAGAAATCCATGAAGTCATTACTGGTTAGAGTGAAAGTACATTCATCATATTGTAAACTTAAAATATGGAAAACTGCAAGTCATTTGTTTATTATTGTTTGCCCCCCAGCCGGTTATCCTCCACGAGTTTGTACTCCAGTGTTGTGTTATACTGTTGTTGTATTGTTCAATTAAAGACAAAAAAGGAGAGAACGTGACTGCCTCTGCTCTCGCTTCCTCGTCCCTCTGAAGGACGAAGACACCGAGGAGGAAGAAATGCTCTCAGTAGCGGTGACCCGCCGCTGTCACCTATTGGTGATGCTGGTTACAGCACAGCGCATCGCAGGAACCAGTTCATCAGGAAACTGCTGCTCATGTTAGTTTCAGATTCTCATTTGAAGGTTTTGTTGCCGTCTGCTGTTCAGTAAAGGCACTGCATCACCCTGAACACCTGACAGCTTATTGATCCTTTCAGTCTCCAGGAACCACACATGGAAGCAGTCTGCATGAACGACCCGGCAGAGGTCAAATAAATCAGATCAGCACTTTTGTCTTTGTGCACTTGTTTATTTCATCGCTGGGCACAAATGAAGACAGAAACCAAACATGGAAAATAATTTCTTTCCCTTTGTCACTAAACTATATCTGCTTTTATCTGGACACTTAACTTTAGATACTCAAGTAGGACAACACCAGAAAATACTCAAAGCAACGTTTAAGAAATGAAAGCCTTTTAACTTCAGGACAAATTTACATATTCCTGTTACCATGAAGTGAAAACGAAAGCCTTGGTCCAGCTCATTAAACGGCTCCACGCTGAAAGCAGAGCTGATGACGGCGGCATGCGGTTACAGAGGGACGTTAAACATGTTTACGGGCACAGACAGAACTGGGCTGATCAGAGAGAAAGCAGGCAGCAGCGAGCGCACACTCACAGCTCTACTGCTTTGCTCTGCAGCCCATACTGTCCACACCACTGTCAGCCAATGTGTGTGTTAGTGGGTGTGTGGGACTGGAGCTCTGACAGGCAGGCCAGTCTTAGTATCCACATCAGCTCCTGATGGATGAAGACGCTCTGGACTGTGCTCCAATCGATGTCATCGGGGTTCCAGAAGGTGGCGCTTCATCCTCAGGCTTTTATCTCAGGGGTGGGGGTGTACAGCTGCTCAGCGCTCTCTGTCCCCAGGTCCTCTGAGGAGACAACACAGCATGGAAATGAATACATGGATACAGGGAAGTGCAGCATGATGACATAAAAATGCATATTGTTTCATATCTGCACCCTCTTAAAATAACAGCCTAAAGCATTTTTTAAAGTTTTATTTTTTGCTAAATCATCACATTTGCAACGTTTGGTTCAGTTTCTTTTTCTGAGCGAAATGACGTTGGCCGTTATTTTGAGAGGGTGTCGATATCGTGCTAGTTTATTTTGCCACGTCTGATACGCTCCTCACAGCAGTAACTGTTCCCCACTCCAATGACCGCTTGCAGTCTTAGAAGGCCCCACATGCAGGCAGAGACGTGAACACCAGCGTGGACAGTGAAGGTGAGAGAACCCGGCAGCTTCAAACACGAGGACTGAAGAGCTCGTTCCTGAACGAGGCTGTCTGCTCAGGAAAAGTCTAAGGAAACGGTGTGTGTGTGTGTGTGCAAGATGCTAGCAGGCAGGGCATACATGGAACGCCATAACCAAGTGGCCGGCAGTATACAGGAACATCTGTGCCGAGTATGACCTGGAAGTCCCGAGGCCAAAATGGGACACGCCCCCCAAGGGTGGTCAAGAATGACCTGTGGGACTTCCAAATACAGACGACAAACTGCTGATGGCTAACCAACCGGACATCGTAGTGGTGGACAAACGGAGGAAGGAGGCCGCAGTGACAGATGTAGCAATACGAAGTGACGGCAACATCAAGAAGAAGGAACATGAGAAGCTCGATAAAGCACAGTAAATGGATCAGTTCTAACATAGTGCTTTTCTTCTCTAGCTGAGCACCGAGGTCATTATCGTTAACAAAAAATGACAAAATAACATAAGGTAGCAATTGTCTTGTTGTGGATGTGATGAAAAATGTGTGGAGCACTTCTCAGCCAGGAAAACCCACCAATATCAGCTCTGACAGAACCAGCTTCATGGGATGTAGTCATCCCTCGCTATATCACGGACCACTTACTGCGGCTTCACTGCATCACGTTTTTAATAAAATCTAGTTCTGTATGGCAGAGTTTTAGCTATACTGCAGGATTTTGTGGTATATTTATACTGCTCCCCATAACTCTGTCCATCACTGGATGAAGAGATTAGTGGCAGCTTCAGGGGTTAATAGACGTTCCAGCCGAGGGTGATGATACTGCACCACCTGATGAAGCAGTGCCTTCAGAAGCTAACGCTCTTCTTGGCTGTGCAGTACATTCATCTCATCATCACCTTCATCGCCATCAGCACTGCACAGCTACATAATTCATCATCTTCATCATTCAAGTTGTAGTAAGAGAGCAGGAAAGGTTTATAGGCGTGTGTGAGGGGTTTATAAAGGCTTAAAATATATATAAACTATAAAATAAAGCCTCTACTTTACAGATTTTTAACTACCGCGGTGGTCTCTGGAACCCCCACGATAGGTCAGGGATCACTGGATAACATCAGGATGCAGCTGGATTGGAGCTCTGATGTTACACCACATGTAGCTGTTGTTAATCTTTGTACTGACGCCAAAATTTACTTTAGAGTTTTGGGGTTTTTTTTATCTCCCTGTGTGTGTCCTTAATATTGCACACCGTTAGCACTCATGCTGCTAACTTATGAACAGGCAGCTGTTGAATACAGAAAGTTCTTGTGTGGATGTGTGACAGACATGCTGAATAAAGTGCTTTGACCGCCTTATACCACATTTCTCATTAATACAGTGAATCCAGTGATGCCACCTGATCCCAGGTGAACTGAAAGCATTTGTCATGTTTGTGCTCAGCGGTGGAGAGTTACCGGGAAGGACACACTTCCACAGGCCGTAGGTTTTTCCCACTGCCGTCTGCCACAGTCGGAGCGTGCCGTCCTCGGAGCCGCTGGCGTACAGCTCGCCGTCAGGACTGAAGCGAACACAGTGCACGGGACCAAAGTGACCCTTATAGGACTCTGCAGGCGGGAGAACAACAGTAACATCAAACAACAAGCTGCAGTCTGTATGGATAACTTTTTGTATTTGACATTATTGCGATTATTTTTGCATTTAAGAAAATATTTTCTGATCTTAATCTGACTCCTAAACAGTGGAAGGGTGCATCTGCTTTGGCAGTTAAACCCTTCATGAGCACCGTTTTTCTCTTTGAATACTTCCTGTGGTTCCTTAATGAGATAAAAGTGTTTGATTACACGATCATTCAATGCAAAGATGGAGAGAATACCTGATAACTAAAATAATGGATAGCTGCAGGCCTCTTGAAGAATAAAATAAACAGACTGCAACTGTATGGGATTGCTTGCTTCAAAGCAAGTCCTTCATTCATAGAAGTGAAGGCATCGTTTATTGTGCTGACCTGGCATGAACTAAGCTAAGCTAGTGAGGCAGTGTCAACACAACCGCAGCTCCAAACAGTTGCAAAACTGCAAAATGTAAATTAAAAACAATGCAATGATTCACTAATCACAGAAACACGTATTTTATTCACTATAGAATATAGGAAATAAATCAGATATTCAAAATGAGAACATGTAAAGAAGAATGAGCTCATTTTGAATTTGATGGCAGCAGGTTTCAGGAGCCTGCAGGTTGGACAGTTTAAAGAGCCTCAGACACGCAGAGGATCACCGAGCTCCAAAACACTGCATCCACTCACTGTGGAACCACTCCACAATCATCTTCCTCAACGTGAGCAATGCAGCTCCAGGACTGCCGAGGAGCTACAATCCTCTGATGGAACAGGACAACACTCCTCGCTGTCCTCAGTCCCTGAGCTTTACACACTGTTCTTAAAGAGCAAATTCTAAAGGATATTTTTATTAAAGTGGTACATTTTCTCAGTCTGGTCAGTTGTGGTTTCTGTGGGTTTACCACATTTCCAAATCATTGCATCGTTTGGTCATTTACATTTGAAATAACATCGCTGCTGCTCACCCAGCTCTTCCTTGGTGCTGTAGTCAAACTTGTAGAGCTTGAAGTCGTCACCACCAGCAACAAAGAAGTCCTTCTCTGGGTGCAGCGAGGCGGAGTTGATGGACGCCGGGGCCTCCACGGACTTGATCAATTCCAAGCTTGACGATTAAAAAAACTAGATTAAATTATCTTCATAACAACTGTTCCTGATATCAATGAAATGTTCAGGTCACACCACCTTCCCCTACAATAGCCATTGTGTATATGAAATAAAGTTAGCGATGGAAATAAGCATCAACACAGGAAGCTCTGTCACATTAGAAATATTATTCAGAGTTTAGTTCATATTCTGTTTGTTAAGCAAAAGCAGAGACCGATGTGACTGCATGGAGAGTGCAGCAGACCTCAGAGCGTTGTAGAATGCGACGGTCTTTCCGTATGTGATCACGAGGATCTGTCCATCAGCCATGTACTCCATGCTGCTCACTGACGTGTCAAACGTCAGCGTTTTCACCTCCTCCATGGAGCTCCTGTCCCAGAGCCTACACACACACACACACACACACCTGACAGACCGACCTGGATCAACCCGTCACAGCTCACTGTTCATCTGTCCTGGCTCAACCTTTGATGCTTTCACAATTAGTGTATGAAGTATTGAGCTGTGTGACGTCACAGAGACCTGTGAAGCTGTGCTGATGTAGCGCAGTGGTGTGTTGCAGTGGTTGTGATGACCCTACACTCTGTAAGTGGAATCATTTTGTAGCATTTTTTCAGTGTGTACACTGATCTGTCCCATTGTGTTCCTGGCTCACTGATACTTTAACACGTGCATCTATGTGGGAACCTGCATGCTCTCGTTTCTCTGCAGCGTGCTTGCTCACCTGCATCAGGGTTGCTCAGATCATATATGCGCAGCAGTTTGTCGTTTCCTCCCGTCAGCAGACAGTTGCTGTCCTGACAAACAGAAGCAAAGATTCATGGGCAGCACTTCAGTCACATGCAGACAATGACAGAGTGTGGGTGTGCAGATGAGACAGAATTTAGAATAATTCAAACTTGTTCAGTCCTCGTTGTGTAAGGTCATTAAAGGTGTTTGCTGCACCAGCACTCAGTTCAAACATAAAATTAGCATGACTTTCACGTCCATGATGGAAACCTCTGACTACAACTGTATGTTTATTGATTGTGTTCACAGTGAGGCTTTTGACTCTGAGCACCTTTAAAAAGGCTGGATCACATTCTGCTGTTGGCGTCTGCATGAATCTCAGCACACAGCGTGAGCAGTGCAGTGAAAACAAGCAAAACAACAAATGTGACACGGCAACAGGGCTTTTCATCGTCATCCAGGATGTGCACTGACCTGAGTGAAGCTGACAGTCTTCACAATGTGTTTGTGTGCCAGCGAGAGGACCTCGTCTCCGCTCACAGCGTCCCACACCTTTCTGCAAAGCACACAAGCAGCTTTGAACTGAGCCCGCTACAGAGTGTCTACAGCAGGCTTCAGTGCAGAGGCTGTGAGAAAACACAGCTGACACTGAACAAACAATGAGGGTGCACCAACATATCGGCTAACTCCGGGTGCTGCTAAATGTCATCTTCTTTACTAACTGGATGTTCTGTCACGTCACTCTTGCAGCAGCTACGTTTCAATACTGAATGACAAAAATCTCTGCTTTGCTGCAACGAGGAATAAAACTTCCCAATCATTACTAACAAAATCTGTTCATTTTCTTCAGCTGCCTCCTGTTGCTCTGCAGACAAGGATGCTGTATAGCAGATAGATCACCATGGTTACACCTATCGCCAAGGCTAAATTAGGCCCAAGCTAAATTGCTCACAGCGTTGGTGACTGACAGTTTATCTGAGCTTTTTAATGGAAATCTAGTTAGTCATCAAATCACGTGACTGAGGTTTGAGAGCATGTACAGCACAACACTGCATGCATGATGAATTAGTCTCAGAGGCGCACTGCTTCTTTTAGGCTTGGTGCACAACAAACAGGCTGCAGTCGGCTAACTCCACACTCACGCTGTGAAGTCTGCGGCAGCAGTGGCAGCTTTGGTGGCGTCTGTGTTCAGAGTGGCTCCCCAGACAGCGCCCTTGTGACCCAGAAACGTTCCGATCCAGTCCCCTGTGTCTCCCTGGCGCAACATGGGCTTGCCATCTGAGGGAGAGAAGCAGGGAGGGTGTGGGTGTCACGGTGTACAGCAGAGCCTAAACAGGTGTGTGTTAGGCCTCGAGCCCGACTGGTGACTGCCTGACAGCCGCCGTTCATGATGCATCTTCCCTGACCGGTCAACGAGTGGGTTTAGGTTGCTGTGTGCTGTTGCTAGGTTGCAGAGAGATTGTTACAGTTGCCCACAGAAGAACACATGGAAGACACCGATTTGTGTGCCAGTACTTTCCTGCCAAATGTTTTCCTTCAAAGGAAAAGTCGTGTTTTTTGAAATGTGTTGGTTTTAATGGTAAGGCACAACTTTTACACTGAAAGCAAACATTCCCCATTTCCAGTTTGCGTCTCCCCTTTTCAAGTTTCCCTGCCGCTCGGTGAATGCTGAGTTTCTGTGGACAAGTCGCCATCTTACAAGGCAAACCATGGGTGACCAGGGCAATCTGCTAGCAACCAAAGCAATCGCATTTTCTGTGCAGCTCCCTGTCTGCAACTGATTTCACCCAGCAACCTCCAGATACCATCAGAGAAGACACAGTTTCCCCTCGAGAACAGGGGCTGTCAGGGAGTTGCTAGCCGGTCTCTAGGCATGTGTGACTAAGTCTGGCTTCTTTCATGCCAGCAGACTTGCTGACAATGCCATTTGTTAAAGTGTGCACCCGCTCAAAAACAGCCAGTGATTCAAACTCCAACCAGATCAATGGGGTTCAGAGAGAAGAAAGTTACTAGTTAATATTTACACGCTATTACAGAGAAAATCCTGAACGCCTGCAGCTAACAACCCTGTTAAACACTATTCAAACGCTCAAATGACTGGCTCGGTGCTAAAAGCGTGTTGCTATACAGTTTGAACACATTTTACCATATTTTTCTAATTATTTCAGTGTGCCAAAAATAAAAATCCCCTCCATCTCAGCGAGTGTAACTTCACTCAGAGCGAGCAAGAGAATCAGGAACTACTTTCACCCTTCGGGCATCATTTCGGCAACATTTGTTCTTCCTCGGAGCAAACTGAGGTCAGGATCACAGAGGACACAGTCAGTAGAATATGATCAGGACGGAGCGCTCTCTCACCATGGAGAGCACTTCTAAAGCCACACACACACACATCTGTAAGCAGCTTCTTGGAACCTCTGTGCTGTCAAAGGTTTTATCCTGATTTGGGTTCATAGCCCATCTGGCAGCAGTTTCAGACACCATCACCATGAATACCTTTATCAGTCCCACAATGGAGAAATTACAGACCACCTGCTGCTTCACTGACACAGGTGGAAGAAACTCACAGCTGGTGACTCATTTGAAATGGATCACTCATTGGTGGGCTTGAGGTTCCTCTCTCTCATGGACCCAAGACAGGTTTTTGTCAGACAAACGGCTCAGTGAGCTCATTTAAACACATGTGGGTCCGTGTCTGTGACTCCCAAATAACCCGCAAAGCAAATCATCCGTTTCAAGCAGTGAAGCTGGTCGTGTGTGCCTCTATCACATGCGCGCTCACACACCAAAAGCCCTTTAAACACAGATCCACACACTGAGAGGAATCACGGAGCTCTCTGGATGAAGAGCAGCGTGGTGTTAGTATGAAAGCAGAGGATACTGCAGTCTGTGCCCGCTGCTCTCACCCTTGCAGGCGCTGATCAGGAAGTAGCCGTAAGGAGTGATTCCACTGAAGGCCAGGTCCACCACAGGCCGGGTGTGACCGGAGCAAGTGAGAGGAGTCTGTCTCATCGCCATGGTCCTCCGGCCGGCCAGGATACGGTTCGCACCGATGGAGGAGACGGTCCGATGCTAGCGGCTAGCTAGCAAGCTGGGTACGCTAGCGTGGGAGGGCGAAGCCGAGATAACGAGATCACTGTGCGGCTATTTCCCGCCGGACACGTGGCTACTGCAAGTCGGTACGAACTCGCGGTCGAGCAGCTCTGCCTTCCACGGAGGAGCGGCTGTCGTGCTAATAGCTACAACATTGCAACTAACTAGCAACGTGCGACGCGGCCTAACAACCACACATGACGATGTTGCCGGTGTGTTCCGCAACTTCCGCTAACCGCACGCAACTTCCGCTGGGATGCCTTTCAAAGTAAAAGCGTCACCTGTTCAAACTGAGCGGAGCTGAATAAAGGAGGGGAACACGTAGCTGCATGTCTTTTGTCTTAAGTATATGAGATCATAAGATTATTATGAGATGATATTATCAGTTTTCATAAGTCTTGTTCGGAGTTCAGTCGTTTCAGTGTGTCTCAGGTTTTGGTATCTTTTACTGATTCAGCTCCAGCTGTGAAATGAAGGCAGCGTGGAATAAACACAGTTTCAGTGTCCCTGCAGGACACGAACACACAGAACCACAGACATACATGTATGTTTATACACATGGAGACTCACACTGAGAAAGCGGACCTGTGGGGACCCAGCTGTCAGCGTGCTTTGTCCTCATCATGTTACAGTTACCAGACTTTTCTCCTCACTATTTCCGGAAATATTTCCTTCTTATTAGTTCGGGGTCGTGCGCTAAGCATCTTCTAAAAGGTGCAGCTAAACGTCATCAAAGTTGTGAGTAATATTTGAAACTACACGCGGATCCCGGGTACTGATGCAGTATTCCTGCCAGGTACTGTGATGCCGTTTTTCTGCAGGTCTGACACTGACAAGAATTACGATTTTTAGCCTTCATGAAGCACAAACTGCGTTTATCGGCTCCCATCTGCAGAGGGTGCACGCTGTACGTGTAGCGCGATCCTGCGCACGCTCAGTCCGCAGCAGCATGACAGGGACACAGGGACGTGCCTTGCTTCGCGGCCGCGGGCAGAGATGGCGTCCTGATGCCGGTGAATAAGCAGAAAAGCGGAGCAGAGGGAGGGGGCGGGATGAGAGGAGCGCCAGCAGCATCTCCGGCTTCAGAGGAGGACTGTCCTCATCATGGCTGCAACGCTTTAAGGAGACCTGCGGATGTTTCTTGGTCCTGATTGAGCTCCGGGAGGTTTAAAGCACCGGTGTGATTCCCCGGAGGAGGCGGCGGCGGCGGTGGGGGTTTGTTGTCTGCCTCAGCCTTTTCCCCCTCTGGCGGGGCTCTCTGCTAGTCCGACGCAGGGAGGAGAGGACAGAGGGAGGGAGAGGGGCGATGGCTGCTGGTGGAGCAGGATGCGGGGACACGGGAGAGGAGTACCGAGCCGAGGTGGAGCGCCTGACCCGGGAGCTGGCGGAGGCCAACCGCGAGAAGATCCGGGCGGCGGAGTGTGGACTGGCGGTTCTGGAGGAGAATCAGAGCCTAAAGCAGCAGTACGCCGACCTGGAGGCCCAGCAGGAAGCTCTGAGACTGGAGCTGGAGCAGCTGCAGGAGGTGGGCTCAGCAGGGGTATGGCTCCTTACTCGAAAGTCATGCAAAGTCATCATTGTTATGATCAGTCGCGATGTATGGTCCTAATATGAGCGCATGTGCACTGCTCGGTTACAGAGAAATCCTTTCAAGCAGACTCTTCACCTGTAGGTTCACCTGGTGGACACGCCCAGCCGTGCGTGGGTCACGCAGCGTCAAGCATGCTCATACCTGTGTTTAATCAGCGCTTATTTTACACAGTACATTTTGAGGTCAATATCACTATAAAATAACTTTTGGTGTCCTCATCAGAATCAATAAAATATTATTAACATGTTACAAAATAATTACAACTTTAGGTATTATTACAAATGTGGCTACACTGATACACAAAACACAAAGCACACAATGAAAACACTTTTTAAAAGTTCTTATTACTCTTAGCAGATTCTTGGGTCAAACAAACAACTGTGTGATCAGTGTGTACACTCTGTGAATGAAGCCCATTGAACCCTCTCAGTAACTAATTACTACCAACTCAGCCCAGAAAGACACGGAACGCAACAGAACTGGCTCCTCATGAAATCTCAGTTTGTGTCCCCATGATGAATGTGACATCTGTGCACACACTCCTTCAGCCACTGGATAAGTGTCCTTGGGCAAGATACTGAACCCCCAAATGTCCAGGCCATCCCTGTCTCTGAGTGTATTTAAGGCCGACGACATGAATGGGTGAATGTGGCTTTCTGGGTAAACGTGCTTGGAGCGGTCAGTAAGAGCAGGAGCTTACTAAATAAATCTCACCCATTTACCAGCAATACCTGTTCCCTTTATGACTGTCCTTCATCTCTCATGTCTCGCTGCAGTTTGCTGCTTATCAGATGGAGCACGGTGGCTTTATTGGAGCTTAAAAAAATAAGATAACTGCCTGCGGCTGCAAACAGGGCTTCTTGAGAGCAGCGTGAGCTGCGTGGAGGCTGTGGATGCTGGGGTCATTGGGATGGAGGGAACTGAGCTTTGCTGAGGATTCTCATCTCTTCACACCAATCGTTTGTGCAGCTTTGTGCTACCATCAAAATGTTGATAGAATTTGAAGGGATTGTTCACCACCTGCAATTTCGTTGTCTTCGGCTGACTGTGGCGCAGGAGGTTGAGCAGGCGTGCCACCAGACGGAAGGTTAGTGGTGCGATCCCCGGCTGCTCCCGTCTGCATGACTTTGCCAAGATGGCAACCCGAGTTGTTGGTGATGCGTTAGATGGAAAGCACTTGGATGCATGTGTCGATAGAAATGAGTCTTTTCAAGTCAAATTAACAAGAAATTTACAGCAAATGAAATGTGAGCACATATTAGTGTACGTCTGTGGTCTGTCCATCAGTTCATAGTCAGGCAATAAACGTCTGTTAACAGCAGGAACCGTCGACTAAAGAAAGTGTCATCCACATTAATGATGGCAGCAATAGATACAATTAGATTTTATTTGTCTTTCTTCTGTCATACAACGGTAATGATTCTTTTAGCCGCACACTTTAGTGTTGAATCTATAAGAGGTCCATCTGTCCATTTTGTGATGCTTGTCTGGGCCCGGGTCATGGAGCAGAGGTGTTTGACCTCCCTCTCCTCCAGCTCTTCTTAAGGGGGAAACCGAGCCAGAGATCTCCCAATAACACAGCGGCTTTTATCGGCAGTATTTTAGACAGGAAATGGGGGGGGGGGGGGCAGGTTGGGACTTGAACCGGTGCTGCCCACACTGCAAAGCAGCATATGAATGTGTCACCCATGCACCCCGAGATCTCTCTTCTTTACACGTAAAATAAGGCTGCACTGCAGCAGCTAGAGTACTAAGAGAGAGCACATTTCTCCCATATTGGCTTCTCTTCATTGGCTCCCAGTTATGCTTAAAGCTTTAGGGCTGGATCAGGTGACCTTGAACCCTCCTTTAATTATGCTGCTGTCGGCCTAGGCTGCTGAGGGGGTTCCCATGATGCACTGAGCGTTTTTTTTTTCACTCTGTTTATCCCCCACTCTGCATTTAATCATTAGTTATTATTAATCTGTGTCTCTCTTCCACAGTGTGTCTTCTGTCCTCTCTCTCAGCAGATGACTGCCCCTCCCTGAGCCTGGTTCTGCTGGAGCTTTCTTCCTGTTAAAAGGGAGTTTTTCCTTCCCACTGTCACCAAGTGCTGCTCACAGGGGGTCGTTCTGACTGTTGGGTTTTCTCTGTATTATTGTAGGGTCTTTACAATATAATGCACCTTCAGATGGCTGTTGGGATTTGGCGCTATATAAATAAAACTGAATGGAATAATACAAGCAAAATGGCAGAAGAAGCAAAACTCCAACATAGGTCATTCACAAAAAAGTGAAAAAAATCCCGTTAACTTCACAAACAGAAAGCAGGGAGCATGACAATAAGGAGCTTCATCAGGATCGCACATTGTTGTGCAGGAGTTTGGGTGCACTCTTCTTTACAATGCTGCTTCAGCACAGTGAGCTTTGCAGCATTTGTTCATGCACAGCTCTCTGAAGGTCCCACCACAGCATTCAGTCGGATTGCAGCAACCTGATTGTTTTTTTTTTTCAGCTGTTCTGTTTGAGATGTGCTGCTGTGCTCGGGATCATTGTCCTGTTGATGACTGTTTGGGCCAAGCTTTTGCTGTGAGACAGATGGCCTCATATGTGACTTTAGAATACTTAAATATACAGGAGGTCATAGCTGACTCAATAAGTACAAGGTACCCAGAGGGGTATACTATGAAGGGTTTTTTTTGCATTAGCTAGCCTGTCGAAACCTAAAACCCCAGTCTGTGATAACAGGTATCAGCTTTCTCTGTTAACCCCGTCGACTTATATTAAAGGGCTGTTTGAAGTGTCACTCGACCCTTCTGCACAAAATGGATGAGCTGAGCACTGCCTGCTACAGCCAGACATTCTCAGAGGGGGAAGACCTTGAAACAGTAAAATGCAATAAAACACATGAAGCTGCAGAAAATCGTTAATCTTGCGATTTCATGATCATCACGAGCAACTAAGAGGGGGAAAAATATCTTGAGTTCTTCTGTTAGTTTGAGCTCTCACTTCGGTTTTGTGCTGCTGAAACTTATGATAGGTTTAAGCATCAAAGGTTGCTCACTGTGCTCAGCTCTGACTCCTCCGCCTCAGTGCAGCTGCAGTACCATGCTGTGATGCAGGACGTCAGCAGGCTCTCAGTGGATGAGTCGTAGAAGGTTTGAGTCCAGGTTGTTCTTCCCGAGGACCCTCAGGAAGTGAAGTCTCTGCTGAGCCTTCTTGGTAACAGCTGTGATGTTCTCTGACCAAGAAAGATCACCAAGGACACCAAGAAACCTGAAGGTGTGGACCCTCTCCACACGCTTGCTCGGGGGGGGGGGGGGGGGGGGGGGGGGGGGGGTGGTGGGGGTGTGGGTGGGGGGGGCGCCGCCCCCGCCAGAAGTGGAGCG
>VUQK01039842.1:2565-13162 GCA_015106715.1 Bujurquina vittata
ATAATAAAAAAAGAGATGGGGCGGGGGGGTATTTATCTGTATCATTAACCTATTAGGCTGGTCTCATGAAAACTGGGAATTCGACTTACACGATACCCACTTAGCCCAAAATCTCACATGGATCCCTGCTTTAGCCCTGAGAGAGTAGGTCAGCTTCTCCATGGCATATATTTCCTCGACAGTGTCCATCCACAGGACGAAGCTGGGAGCGCTTCAACCAGTTCCTTGTAACTGCCTTATTGTGTGCACGTATCAACATTTTGAAGAGGTATGCATCTTCAGTCTGAGATGTGGCGTCAGGTATCAAACCGGGGAACATTATTCTCACATCCTTAATGATTTTGATGTCAAATATATCATCAGGATTTAGTCTAAAAATGGTTACAGTCTTGTACATGACCAAAAGACATGTCAGAGATTGGCACTGATGTTTCCACATTGTCTCCAGCATTGCTGTTGTACCCCGAATTGCTTACTTTTGATATAAGGGGTGAATGTTCCAACCAAATTCCCTCCACCCTTTAGACCTAGTAGAGGATTGTTGTGTTTTGCACATAGAATACCAATCACTCTCAGACAACTGAATATTCATTTCCTGCTCCCATTTTAACATATAGAGAGTTTACAGCATCTTGGACACGATTCTTCTAGGAGTTTGTTTGTATGCAGCAATCAACTCGTTACCTCCTGCTTAAATCCCTGTTTTAATTTCTGTCACAAAAATGTCTTCTAAGAGAGGATTTGTAAGTTATAACTGATGCAGAAGTTGGACTCAAAGACACGAGTGGGCAAACACACACAAAGCAAACTCACGTGGGATTCATAGGTTGCTTTATTTAGCGGAGCAGTGACCTCCCTCCTGTGGTACAAACAGTACAAACACCAAATGATGATTTGGTCTCAAAATGATGACACTGATCAGAATTTGGATTTTTATAAAGTAGAATTTTGCTGCTGTGCATCTGTCTGTATGTGTGTGTTCTCTGAACAGGTTCTAAAATAAACATGCTTGATTATTAACATACAAAGACATGATTTACTCTGCTGGGAGGAGCCACCGATGCTGATCAGTGCTCCGCATTAATAAAGCTAGAATGTGGCGTCAGTCTGAGCGAGTGAAGTAGAAGCATAACGGCAGCAGAAAGAACATTTAAGGTTATTTTTAGGCATATTTAAGCTCATCGTTTCCATCCTGTCTCGTTATTTACACGAAGCGGGCCGAGACTCACCTGAACTAACAAGAAACCAGCAGAAAGTACAGAATTATTCACAAGGTGTAATCAACACCCTCTTTTAGGAAGTCCCACCTCAGAGCGCTGCATCACACGTGCACAGAGAGCACACAGCAGCTTCCTGCTGCTGCTGAGAGCTGTGGCAAGAGGCCACGAACACAGGATTCAGATTTTGATGGAGCTACTCTCAGAACTTTTTTAAATAAACAGTTTGAAAAAGTTATAAAATGTAGTTACAAAGCTGTGAACAACTATGATACAGCTCAGAGTACGGAGGAGGAGCTTCTCTAACCAACCCTCGATGATGCTATTCTTCAAAGAGAGGTGGAGGAGACAGCTTCAGCTGGAAACTCTCTGCTGCTGGTTGGGCTGAGAATACAAATCCTGATTTCTCGTGGCAGTGAGACACCTCTGAAAGGATGGACAACTGCAAGAGAGAGAAAAAGATAAAAAACAAAAAGGTCTCACACACACTGAAGTGAATCAAGTTCCTGCAAAATCTCCTGAGCTTGATTTGAATGGCAGCCGCTTAAAACCACTTCTGATGCCTTTGAAACGGTTTCCAGGTTAGTCCAGATCTGTTTGACTGTAAGCTGTGGAAACAGCTCTACACCCGACCAAGGCTGCATCCACAGCAAATAACTGGACATAATTAGGCCAAACCAGCAAAGCCCTTTAGGAGGTTATAAACAACAAACTGTTCCACAGTCCATTTAATTTAATTAGATATAACTTTATTAATCCCTTTAGGAAGATTCCATCAGGGAAATTAAAGTAAATTAAAACGTATCAATGTCTAATAATAACGATAATTTAGTTAATGCAATACTTTTGATAAACTCTTGAATTAAAGCTGAAAGTCTGCACTTCAATCACATGTTGATTGTTTGACATTTCATAAATGCACACGTGCACGAACGCACAAACGAGTAAACAGATTCTTTATTGTTTTGGACTCTGTTTGTTTTTACACACTGTCCCTGAGATTTACCGTGAGTGAAATCTGTAATGATAGATTCGTTTATTACCCTGGATGGTCCTCGGTACAAGCAGCGTATCTGATCCCAGGACTGTTCCTGCTGAAGGTCCAATGTTGCCTCAACAAACAGCTGAGCCGCAGCACAGTGGAGTCAAAGCACAGACATTAGGATTCGTTACACATGCTACAAAAATCAGACAGAAAGGAGCAGTACCACAAATTATTAGTAGGATTAAGCTTATGTTTGGTTGAGGAGATTGATGCCGACTCTTTAACACAGCTGATATTAATGTTGATATTAAACTACATGCTGCATCTTCAGCTTACAGAAAGAGACAGCTTGAGTCCAGATTTTAGAATCTACGTGTCACTGGTGCAGATGAGTCCGGTACACTGATCGTTCTGTGATTTCAAAATTACTGCTCAGATGTAAACTGAGGTGGGGTGGCTGTAGCTCAGGAGGGAGAGCCGGTCACCTACTGATCGGAAGGTCGGCGGTTCAATTCCTGGCTGCTCCGGGCTGCATGCTAAAGTAGATACTGAACTCCAAGTTGCTCTCTACTCTGACGCAAGCGTTGGAGTATGAATGTGTGTGAATGTTAGATAATAAAAGCACTTATGGAAGTGCTTGTATGAATGGATGTGATTGGGGGAATGCAAACGTGCTGTATAAGCCCTTTGAGTGCTCAGTCAGAGTAGAAAAGCGCTATAGAAGAACTAGTCCATTTACCATACACTAAGTTTAACATTTGAGCATAAACAATGCCTGCAGAGCCTAAAACTGCAGGCCACCATCCCATCAGCTGGGATCTGAAAAAACGTACCTTCTTCCTGTGAGCCACTGCTGCCGAGTCACTCTGTACTGATGTAACATGAGTCTGTGGCAGAGAGGAGGACAGGGTGGTTTCAGGTATGTGAGGCCCTGTAAGACATTCTGCATCCTTTGACTCAAAACAGCTCTGTGACAAAATCAGAAACTGAAGAAATCTGAACAGAGTCGATCCCCATACACTGCATGCAGTCATGGTAAAGGGAAAACACCCTCTGCCAGTTCTAAGGAACTATTACACACTGGGACTTCTAATTCTTTTTTTTTTTTTGGGACTTCTAATTCTTCTTTTGGCTGCTCCCATATCTCAGCATCCTCCTCTGTCACACCAACCCTCAGCAGCTCTTTCATTACATCTAGGAATCTTCTCAGAGGTCTTCCTCTTTTCTCATTTATATGAATTTACCCTTGAGATCAATGAAGCTATTCTTTTCCTCCTGCCTGGCACCTTTATCTCAGCCTCACCTCTCTAACATTGTTTCCAAACCTCCATCAGAGCTGTTCTCACTACCTTTATCCCCACCTGCTCCACCCTGCCTTTCTTGTGCACTGCCCGTTGCTTTGGATGGTTGCTCCCAGGTACTTGTCCACTTTCACTACCTCTACTCCTTGCAGACACAGTATCTCGAATAGCGCCATTTACACACACACGCACACACACACACACACACACACACACACACACCTGTGCCAGTGACGTGCTGCGGCATCTTTTTGGTTCAGTGGCAGACCCGCCCCTTCCTCCATGGCTGGACGAACATTTGTAGCACCTCCACTGCCGTAGCAGCTCTGAGGCAAAGCCCCCCACACAGTCCTTCTGCTGCAGGCACTGTAAGTGGTACAGGTGACCACAGCTGGCAAGACACAAACACGTTCATATTAGCAACTACAAATATGTCTTATTTTTGATAACATTTATTGCATAAGAAAACATTGGGCCACAATTGTCATCTGCATCAGTTTCAACTGTTTTGTTGATCTTGGATGTTGGAGATCTTCTACCAGTCTGTGATAGCAAGTGCCATCTACTTTGCTGTTGTCTGCTGGGGGGTCAGCATCAGTGCCAGAGATGCCAGCAGGATCAACACACTGATTCACAAGGCTGGAACATCATTGGGCAGAATTTGGAGATGTCTGAGTCAGTGAGGGTCAGGAGGTCACTGTACAAACTGCTCTCCATCATGGACAACCATCTCAGCCACTCCACACCACACTGTTGATGTGTGTCATCTGGCTTCATGGATAAATAAAGCTGAGTATCATCTGCATAACAATGAAAATGTATGCAATGCTTTCTAATCACACTGCCTGAGGGAAGCCTGTGTAATGTCAATAAAATGGGTCCTAGCACAGAACCCTGTGTCACACTCCTCAGCATCCACACTGCCAGCAGTCAGTCAGACCTGTTTCCTGTCGGTTTAGGACTCAGGGCTGCCCTTTGTTACAGATTCTGTTCATAATTTTAGATGCATGGATGAATTGAATTGAACTCAAATGAAACTGAATTAAATAATAATCAGTTTGTTATACTGTTGAAACCATATAAATTGTCACTAATACTGATGATTGATATAATTTTAATTTTGTAGGATGAAGCTAATCAGTGACATTAATGATATAATTTTAAGCTAATCCATCTTCAGAATGTGACTCATGTTGCATAAAACATAAGTTGTAAAAGTCTACCCACTACATTCTCTTTGTGCGTAGGATGCATCAACGTTTAAAATCTTCTGCTTTTAAGGGTGGTGATAAGTAAGAATGCTAACTTTCAACACTGTTGTGCTTTCACCTTTCCAGTCAAAAAAGTTTGGACTTTTTAAAATAATAACAAAATAGCATTCTCTCTGGTTTATATTAATGACACTCGCTTTAACACAAATATTCTTGATCTAACTCAAAACCTGAACTTGCAAGATTGTTTTTATTAAGCAGCGCCTGCTTTGATGCAGAAAGTTTTTCGCACGACATATTCAAAGTGGACCAATATTTCGATCCTGCTCCACGGTACAAAACTTAATAGATTAGGACAAACAGAAGTCTAGCACGTTTACACTGCAGGAGGCTGTGCGCTGCGGCCCAGTCAAAGTTACACAGGATCTTAATTAGTGCTTTAATGTTCATCAGGTTTCTATCAAATATACCGTCTGTGTGTGTGTGTGCGTGTGTGTGTTACCTGAAAACAATGATCTCCTCGGCTGAATCCTGCCTCCTCTTGTACTGTTGGAGGCAGATGTTACAGCAGTCTTGGCGTGGGTGAAGTCCTCTTGTGACGGCAGCACGCAGGTGAGCCAGGGACCAGTGGAGGTCATGGTTCAACAGATTGGTGGTCGTTTCGAGTAAAGTCTAAAGAAGATTTTTTCTTAACATTATGGCTATATTTGTGTGACATCAAAGAGTTTAAAATGTGCATCAGAAGAAGTGTTTTCCTTCACAGATTAAGAGTAAAATTATGTCCATACTGTGATTACACCACAGAGACGAGAAAATAAGCTCTTTAGAATTATTACTGTCCAGAGGAAGGCATGCGTCTTCCAGGCACTGGTTTTGTTGTTATCACCATGTGTTGCTTCAGGATGTCCACCACTTACTGTCTTAATCCTATATTAAAAATTGAATATATGTCTATTCATTAAAGCCATAAGATGTGGCTATTAATCTTTTTCATTTGTTGCTCATGGCCAACAATTACTTACACTATTATTCTGTGTGTGGGCTCAAGATCACATAGCTGTTGTTTTCAAGACAAGCATCTCCACAGTGAATACAGTATATCCTCACACACATCTCAGCCCTTACAACAAGTCTGTAACCCTAACTCTCAATTTACCCCTCAGTCAGACTTTTGTCTGAATCAGATGGTTTAAACCTCACAAATATTCACACCCACACACACTCGCTCTCACCTGTTCATAGTTAAATGTGTCCAGCATGCCCAGAATGAGGCCTTGAATCTCTGCCAGCTTGCCTTTCCCATAGACTGGATCCTAACAGATGGAGCAGAATGTGTGAGCGCAGCGTAACATGAAACAACGAGCGGTGCCGGCACAACAAATCCTGTGTTAGCTCATTGGAACACTGTTCGTCTCACAGACGTGTCAATCTCCAAACTCTGAATCACACAGGTAACACATAGGTCCTGTGCTCCACGTCCACAATCTGTTTCCATCTGTTTCCTTTTTTTTAGCAACATACAAAGAAATGAGTGGAGGCTCAACACTTCTGCACAGGGGTGGGGTGAAGAATTCTGCACAATAATGTGTGTGTGTGTGTGTAGATGGATGGACTGTATACACACCTGCAGTATTTGTTGAATGATGGCAGGCAGAGGAATAAAGCTGCTCATAGCATTGAGAACCTTCATCGTTAGCTCCTTCAGCACTACGACATTTAAAGATCCAATACAGACACGTTAGCACCACAGTCAGAACTGATCTTAAAAACAGGCTTATGGATTATAGAAACATTCCTAGGAAAGTTTGGACAAATTTCTATAAGACTGACTCCTCGGTGTTGAGGAATACAGATTATTAGCTACATCTTACAATCAGCAAATGTGTTGATGATGTGGTGATCATGACAATCAGTCCTCTCCCACAAAACCTGGAGCATACTGTGCATGTGCAGGTGAGGGCTCCTCACAAGCACCAAACTGTCAGCAGTCAAAGTGGAACGGCAGTGTTCAGTCTTACTCTGATCGTGTCTGAAGTCACACGCATGAAAACTGCACTAAGTAAAGCTGACAGATAAGCTGTAAATGTGTGAACACTGCGTTAAAAACAAGCACACACACACACTCTCTCTCTCTCTCTCACTGAATAAAGTCAGATGTAGTATAATAAACTCATGGACTCTTTCCTCAGAGAGACTGCACCGGTTTCATTGGGAACACCAGCAGACACCAAAACTGGCTCAGACTGAGCACTACAAGCCTTATTCACCCATTCAGAAAAGCACCGTTCCCACACTCACCCTCCAATGGCTGCAGCAGGGGCCCCTCAGAATTCCGTATCTTACCCTTATCACATAATTTGTAAGTACAATAAAATGTAGCACCAGTATTTTCATCTTTGGGGTGGCTGTGGCTCAGGAGGTAGACTGCATTGACCACCAAGCAGAAGGTCACTGACTCCTCAAGGCTGCGTGTCCAAGTATCCTCAAGCTGCCCCCAATGCACCAATCAGAGTGCAGCTGTGGCTGAATGCTCAGTGAAACAAGTGCTCTATATGGACCAGTTCAATTACCATTTACTTAGGTGTCCCAATACTTATGCCACCACTGTGGTCCAAAGGTACCTTAATAGGAACGCCAGCTGACTGACATTCAGTGTGTTTATGTTTTCACTTGTTCAGTCTCAGAGTTTCCAGCTCATCAAGCACAGAAAGTCATCAGGCAGTGACAGTTTGTGGCTTTGTTGGCTACAATGAGTCAACTGTGACGCACTTCAGCACGTTTAATTTCAGAATATTTCAGTAGAGAAATTAACAAAAAGAAAGTGCAACAGTGTTGCTACATAGATTTTGAAAGACATTAGTATACGTGACACAAAATGATCAAACACTGAGACATCTTTGTTTAGGTGTGTAGTTATTGTGTGTTTACCCTCAGAGGTGTGCTTAGCATTGAGCCCTTTAACTTGTTTTTGAGACGCCATCATTGTGTCCAAAAGTGGAAACCACAGAACCTGAGAGAAATATAAATGAATGAATGACTCTTAATGTGAATCCACACACACACACACACACACACACAGACAGAACCTACCTCTCTGTGTTCCTGGTAGGGGCCCTGACAGCTTCGATGACAAAAGACGGTTATGTCATTTACCGATTCCTTTAATTTCATCAGTGTGGATTCAGTAACTCGGGCCTCCTCGTCTGCGTCTCCTTCCTCACCTCCTCGGTCCCTCTCAGCAGTGAGGACACACAGTTTTTCCTTCAGTGTCTTCAGAGTAAAGAAGCATTTTGTGACAATAACTACATGGATCAAACAGCAGCAGTGAAACGTACAAGTATTTTATTTAAATGCGTAAATATGTGGAGTTTATACTTTTACCTCACAACTTTTTACTTATTCACACAAGAATAAAAAAATAAACCTATATGAGCACCCATTTACACTCACCGGTCACTTTATTAAGTACACCTGTTCATTGGCTTTTAATGGGAATATCTAATCAGCCAATCACATGGCAGCAGCTCAGGGCATTTAGGCACATAGACCTGGTGAGGATGACCTACTGAAGTTCAAACGAGCATCACAACAAGGAAGAAAGGCCATTTAACTGCAGATGGGCTGGTCTACCTGAGAAACTGCTGATCTATCTGTAGGGTTTACACAAAATATACCTAGAGAAAAGAGAACCTGAGCAAAAGTGCCTTGTTGATGCCAGAGGTCAGATGACAAAGGCCAGACTGCTGTGAGCTGATAGAAGGCAGCAGTGGCTCAAATAAGCACTTGTTAAAACTAACCGCGTGCAAGGTTTGTGTGTTTGAACACACAACATGGCAGCTCTTGAAGCAGATGGGCTACAGCAACAGAAGCCCTGCCTACCTTTTATGTACCCACACCTTCTGATGGCTGCTTCCAGCAGCTTAACACACCATGTCACAAAGATGGTCTCAGACATGGCAGTCAGCTCACAGACCTCAGCCCAGCTTCTTCAGGCTGGGGTCAAATATCTGTGTGAGGATGTTTCCTCACAGGTCTGCAGTCCAACCTGAGACCCAGCAAGGCATACCTAACAAAGTGGCCGGTGAGTGTATACCATCACGGTCACTGCATGTTTCTGTGGTTCTTAATATTGCAGGACCTTTACCTCACAATATCAAACACCGTGAGCTGACTGTTGAACAGGTGTGATATAAATAAAAGTGGAATAAACAAAATAAATGATTAGTTTTTCGGTGTCATTTTGTTGTTACCTTTAATAAAACATCAAATGCTCCTTTAACATCTCCTTTCTTCTCCAGTAAGTAGGCTGTCGCCTCATTGCAGCCGTGCTTCTCTGTTATCTAGAGATGAAACAGAGCGTTTAAAAGACGCCCACATTTCCAGCTGAGGTTGCCTCGGCAGTCCTGAGAGCTACCAGCCACTACATCCCATCTGTTAGACAATGTGGTGGTGAAAGGAAGCTGTTCACTGTGGACTGAAGACTCAAACATGCTGCTTTATTCTTCACATAATCAGCTGTTCTCACTCGATTCTTTAAAAGGTTTGAAAGGTTCACATATTATCAGGAAAGAGCCGTTTTAATGGCTGAAAAATTAGCTCCACAGAAGAACTGTGATAAAAAAAGCTTGGAACAAGCCAGTATTGGATACTTTGTATTGTTTGTATTTTTAAATGGCAAAAACCTTTTTCCATCAACTGCATGTATTCTTAATTTATGACTGTAGTTCTTCTAAATTCCTTTCATATGAGATTCTGTTCCTGTAACAACTACACAAACCAACAGTACTTACTGGCCAACTGTAAAAGGCAGTGCTGTTCAAATCAACATGATAACATAGACCAGCTCCACACGGCAGGCTGAACCAAGACCACACAGAGCAACCTGAGCAGCATTTGGAATAATTATAAGAAAGCCTCCAACTCAGCACCCCATAGACAGACAGTGGCATGCTTGGCACTATACAACACAGTACCCCACAGCTCTATACAACACAGTACCCCACAGCACTACCACTGAAGGGTCAGCTGTCACTTGGTGTTGGCTCTCACTGCGGTATCGTATCACTTCCTGTTCCTGTTTCGGAGCACAGTGGTATTTTGCTGTCTGTTAGCTGTTTAATCTGTATAGCTCGATTTATCTGTATAACGATATATTTCAGAATTTCAGTGTAATCTTCACGTGCTTTATCTAGAGCACATTCTCTGCTGAATCACCTGCATTCACATCATTCACTACACAACACAATGCAACAGCCTTACACGCAATGAGAAGAAGGGTGCTGAGAATTAGTGTCAGAGCCGGGACTCTGAATATATCAGAAGGCCCCTGAGATGAGCTACAAGAGAGCCTCAGGCAGCTGAAGACAGATGGAGGAATTACATTCAGAGCAGAGTCCAGACAACATCAGAGGTCCTGAGCAGCAAAGATACTGCACAAACTGAAACATAGTGTGCATCGCAGCTATGCACCCTATGTTCTACCCACAGGCACAGATTCCTCCCACCACATTAAATAACGTGCAGCTGTTAACGGAATAACTTGGTTCTGTTATTTAACCTTTGGACACAAAATGTGCAGTGAAGAGTTATAATAGTACTTGTATTGCTTCCTCCAGTCTGTAGTGCTGGGAGGTGTGGAGAAAGCTCAGGAGCTGGTCTGGGGCAAAGCGGCACAGTAAATCCAGCAGAAGCTCGTGGAGGTCACCTTCCAGAGGCAGGATGGATCCTGAAGGAAGGCCTTCCCTGGATTACGCAGGCAGGACAGGAGGAAATGTAAAAGTAAAGCCTTCATTATACATTGTGTGTCTGCAACTTTGCTCAGGTCCAAATGATGTCATTTTTGTTAACAGATGGTGAGTGTGAGGGTCCACACCAAGGTCTGTG